>PVIR01006741.1:0-64555 GCA_004026965.1 Petromus typicus | reverse complement strand
AAAAAAGCTGTGGTTCTTCTACAGAATGGAGTACTACTCTGCCATAAAAAATGATAAGTTTGAATCATTTCTACTTAAATGGACATACCTTGAGGATATCCTCATAAGTGAAATAAATAGGGCACAGATAGGTACATATCGCATCTTTTCTCTGGTATGAGAAAATAAAGATGTAAATGAATCCTAGCATTGTATGTTACATATTGTGAAATAGAAAATGCTCAATGTAAAATAAGGTGAAAAGGAACAATGTTGGGATTGTAACAAAAAAGTAAGGAAACAAATTTTATGTATATGGGAGGATGGTAGGGTGGGTGGGGCTATGGGAAAAAATGAGAATTAAATTGTGTCTTATACTGGTACAAATCCCCATTATGGAGTGCAATCATGATGTGTATATTTAATGTACCAATAAAGATTATATATATATATATATATATATACATTTGTATATATATACATATATAATTATATAATATTATATATTATATAATATATATATATATATATATTATGTACAGGGTAAAATTTCCTCTGATGAAACTAGTAAATTGTTTATGGTAGATAGCTTTGTCACTAATATCAAAAACTCCTTAGGAAATGACTGCTTTCAAACATGTCTTGTGCGTGTAGCTGGCTTTTGGCTTTTGAGTCTGTCCTAATATTCTGCCTCTTCAGTTTATTAGGGATGATAAGTTGCTGCCCCTTTGGCCCAGCACCCTGTTCTTTGGTACTGGACCATGGTACTGTTTATGACCACAAGACAATCTCAATATTGGGATATAAGGGACAACAACTGATCACAACAATTGTGTCATCTTGGCTAACATAGTGTAATCAGTGACAAAAATGGCATCAAGCATAGTTTGAAAATGACAAACTGTTGTAACTATTAAGTTGCACCCTTAAACCTCAGGTGCAAGAATCATAGTTATATAATAAAATCTAAAACAAACCAAAAAATTATATATTGAAAATATTTCCGCAATGTAGCAATTTTGCCCCCAGGGAAAAAAAATTTTAAAAGGTTAAGAGGAAAAAAATAGAAAAATAAAATTAAAAGCAAGGCTGAAGGGCATAAGAAGATTACCCAAACTTGGGGAAACTGATAAAGAAGGTAGGAGGGAAAGAAAGAAGAAAAAAAATCATAAACAAGAACTAAAGGAAACAAAAACCCCCCAAAACAATGTTCACACTCATTAAAAAAAAAAAAAAAATCAAGTAAAAAGAAAAAGAAGATTTCTCTGTCATTTCAGGCCTGAGTTGTCCAGCCTCCAACACTCTGGGTGTCTCTTGGCTCTGTGACCCTGGATTTCTCCCACAACTGTATCTCACCCTGTTGCTTGAAGCCTGATAGGGGGCCAATCTATGGCTGCTGCAAGCCCTGGGTTCAGTTGGCCCCTCCATAAAACAGTGTCGGGCCAAGCACCTGCTCTAAGGGACACCTGCACTGGGTCCCTCACCAGCTGTTATAGTTCACAGCACCCACTGCTCCATTCCACTGGTGTATTTCTCTGTGGAGCCTCCAGAGCCATCTGGCCCCCCGCCATGTTTCTATAGATTTAACCCTCCTCTCGTGCTATGGGCCAGGGGTGTGGGAGAAAATGCAGTTTTCCCCTCCTTTTTCCTGCGTTTAGATTGGGTTACTTTCCCTGTGAGCTTCAGTTCTCCTTCCAGATCTTTCCTGAACCCCAGAGGTGCATCTCCCTCATTTCTTCCCCTGTTTTGTATTTCGATTCTGAATCTCAGACAGACTAAGTGCTGCTTACCGTTCTGCCCTCTGAAAGACCATTTTAGTCAAGAATTAGAGGATATGAAAAGAAATCAAATAGAAATCCTGGCAATGAAAACTTAACTGAAGTTATTGGTAATAGCTATCATTAGTCAGAGGATGGAATATTAGAACTCAAGAGCAAGGTGGATGTAGTAGGAAATTTATTTAGTAATACTCAAAAGATGTTAAGAAGATGATCCAAGGTCCGGGGATTTAGCTCAGTGGTTCCAGCACCTGTCTTGCAAGTGCAAGGGCCTGGGTTTGATCCCCGGTCACCACATACCATACTGGGTGTGGAGACTCACTCACAGCAGCAATCAGTACCACACACCACAGTGCCGGGCGTGGTGGCTCACACCTGTAATCCCAGCACTCAGGAGGCAGAGGCAGGAAGATTACTGTGATGTGAGTTTGAGGCTGAGCTCAGGGCCAGCCTGAACCACAAAGTGAGACCCTGTGTTAAAAACTTAACAAAAAAAAAAAAAAAAGAAGAAGAAGAAGATGATCCAAGAACTCCTAAATGGTTCTAAAAGAACAAAACTCAGGATAATTCAATTTAATTGAAGGGTTAGAGTTACATCTTACTGGTATGAAAAATCTATTCCCTGATGTTACTGCAGAAAATTTCCAAATCTAGACAATTAGCTGGATACCCAAGTAAATGAGTTATTTAAAATCATAGATGTAGGGCCAGGGATTTAGCTCAGTCATTCTGACCCTGCCTTGCAAGTACAAGGATCCAGGTTCCATCCCGGTGATCATACACAACAATGACAGGCAGGGAGATTCATGCCAACCAACAATCAGAACCACATACCAACAGTGCTGGGTGTGGTGGCTCACGCCTGTAATCCCAGCACTTGGGAGGCAGAAGCAGGAAGACTGCTGTGAGTTCAAGGCTGAGCTCAGGGCTAGCCTAAACTACAAAAGTGAGACCCTGACTCAAAACAACAACAACAACAAACAAACAAACAAACAATAAAATCATAGATATAACCAGGAAAGAATCTGTGATACATCAAAATCCCAGAAATTCAGGATAAAGAGAATACTGAAGCTTTTAGTGAAAAAAAAACCAAGTAACTTATAAATGTAAACCCATCAGAATAACAGATTTTTCCACAAAAGTGAAAGGCCAGGAGAGCTTCCTGTAAAGTTTTTCAACCCCTAAAAGAAAATAATTGTCAGCCTAGATTACTATGTCCTGCAAAAGTAGCCTTTCAAATAGATGGAGAAATGATGACCTTTTGTGGTAAATAAAATCTGAAGAAATTCATGAAATTAAGCACTGCCAAAAATACAAAAGAAAATCCTAAACAGAAACAATCAGAACAACATTCAAAGGAAAGAATAAATCTCATTAGAGTAGTTAAATAATCTCATTGAGTAGTTAAATAGAAGGCAAATAAAAAAGAAATCAACATTCAAAAAATAACACAATGATAAGAATCAGTAAATACCTTTCAATAATAACTAGTAATGTAAATGGTATTAACTTTCCAGTCAAAAGTCACAGACTAACATACCAGAGGAAAAAACAAACTCCAATTTTATGTTGTCTATGAGAGACACACTTCACCCACAAAGAAACACGTACACACTGAAATTGAAAGGATGGAAAAATGACATTCCATTCAGGAAACGCCCAAAAAGCAAAGAGGAGCAGTTAATTCTCATTGCTGACAAAGATAGCTTCAAACTGATCAGGAGAGACAAAGAAGGACACTATGTGCTGGTATTGGAAACAATACCTAAGGAAGAGATAACAGTTTTGAATATGTATGCACCAGATGTCAGTACATGCAGTTTCATCAAAGACTGTGTTATACAAAAAGACAGCTAAACACTAACACAATTGTTATGAGAATCCAAGAAAGAACACAGGGAGGTACAGAATCAGGATAAAACAAGAAAGATTTTACTGCAAGGATGGGACTCACACCTAAAGAACCTGAGGTCAGTTACATTTTCTCTTTTATAGGGCTTTTACAGTCTATTATCTCATTCTCTGGTGATCTAGTTTGTTCAAACAAGCATTTTCAGCTCCTACAAAAAGCTACAAGTTAAATAAATCTAACTCAGTAAAGTGTCAGGTTCCTGAGGTCAGGCGTTATCTACAGGAAGCAAGTAGCAAACACAAACTGCAACTTCAAAAGGCGGGGAACAGATGTCCCGCAGTCTTTTACATTTTAATTGCTTTAACTCACAGTGGCTAGGACAAACAGTGGTCATGGAAGCAGTGTCTTGTCTCATCTGTTTTCTTTTTCTGCTATCTTTAGGGGTCCTTGTTTCTTTCTTTGCTACAAAATTATAGTGGGGAACTTTAATAACCCACTCTCACAAATAGGTCAACCAAACAACAAGAATCAACTAAAGAAATATCAGCATTAAAGCACCATAAGACAAGTGGATTTAACTGATGTGTATAGGGTTTCATCAAACAAGAGCAGAATTTGTGTGCTGTCAGCAACACACAAAACTTTCTTCAGAATGTAACATTTTAGGCTATAGAGTATATCTCAGGGACTATAAAAGAACTGAAAAAACCACGCATCCTACTATATCACAACGGAATGAAACTAGAAATCAACAGCAAAAAATATCTATGCAAACTACATTAACACATGGAGATTGAATAATAGACTTTTGAATGATCAGTGAATCATGGAAGAAATCAGGAAATAAATTTTAAAACGTTTAGAATTAAATGATTCATAATGCAACATACATGAATCTGTGGAACACAAAATAATCAGTTCCAGGAGGAAGTTTATAGCTATAAAAACATAGAAAACTAGAATGATCTCAAATAAACAATGATGCATCTCAAATACCTAGATAAGCAAGAACAGTCCAAACTCCAAACTAGTTGAAAAAAAAAAATTATAAAATTGAAATGGAAATCAAAGACAAAAAAAAAAAAAGTAGGTCAACGAACCAAAAAGTTGGTTCTTTGAAAGAAAAAGTATAAATGGCTATTAAGTACATGAAAAAAATGTTTAGCATCTTCAGCTATTAGGAAAATGCAAATGAAAACAACTATGAGGTTTCTTCGTAAATCCACTCAGAATACCATGTACCTATTGGCAAGGATATAGAGAACATAAACCTTCTACATTGTTGGAGGGAATGTAAACTAGTGCCCTCACTGTTGAAAACAATATGGAATTTCCTCAAAAAATAAAATTTTTAAAAAAGAGAAATTCCACTCGACCTATCTAAATCTTTTCTGGATATATTTCCAAAAACGTTAGTCATAACACTACCCATACATAACTATGTTCATAGTAGTGTGATTCAAGTAGTTAAACTCTGGAAATGGCATAGGGGGCCATGAACAAAGAAATGGATACAGAAAATGTGATATCTCTACCCAGTGAAATTTTATTCAGCTGTAAAGAAGAATGAATTTATGTCATTGTAGGAAAATGGATGGAACTTGAGCACATAATGTTAAGTGAAATAAATCAAGCACAAAAAGTTAAATGTCGGGCCGGGGAGTTAGCTCAGTGGTTCCGGCGCCTGTCTTGCAAGCGCAAGGACCCGGGTTCGATTCCCCGGTAACCACATACCTATACTGGGTGTGGAAACTCACGCCCAGCAGCAATCAGTACCACATACCAGTGCCGGGCGTGGTGGCTCATGCCTGTAATCCCAGCACTTGGGAGGCAGAGGCAGGAGGATTGCTATGATGTGAGTTAGAGGTTGAGCTGAGGGCCAGCCTGAACCACAAAGCGAGACCCTGTCTCAAAAAACCTAAAAAAAAAAAAAAGTTAAATGTCACATGGTTTTTCTCATATGAAAAATCCAAAAATGTAACTAATTTAAAAGCAAAATAAAAAAGAAATAGAGGCCAACTCTTTGGAGATGGAAAAAGGGATGGGAGTGAAAGAGAAAATAGGGAAAGGGGCAAAGAATCCAAAAATATTTAGATATGAAATACATATGTAACAATTCCCTAAAATGCGTATAAACATTATATATTACAAACATATCAATAAACAAAGAAGAAAAACACAGCTTCATCAGTTATGTGAACCAGGGCAAATGAATCTCCCTGCAATTAAAATTAATGGGAAAACTCATCAATTTATTAAAAAGATTAAATGAAAGTTAATGACAGCAAATGTTTAGTGGAGTAAAAAAAGGTTAGGAACAGTTCACCTATTCAATAGGTGAACAAGATTGGCTCTATGAAACGGTCAAGAACTTGTTTCAGTTTTTAGGTTTCTTAGGATCTCTTTCCACAGCATAACATCTCCTCCCAGGTGTTTTCACAGTAGTACAGTGAAAGAAGCCTTTGGAAGCAAGCAAGAAAAATTCTGATGCCTGGTGGAGTCCCTTTCATGTGTGCACTCCCTCAGGTATGCTGCTTTACCTGTTCCCATCTGCTGCCTTGTACCTAAAAGGAGCTAAAGCCTAGTTCACATGATTGTGCTGAGACTAAAGGAGATCATATGGGTGAAATAGGGGGGAGGGAGACCAAACAAGTACTTATGGAATCAGGCAGGTCTCCCCAGGCTGCAGTTTTAGATTAGTGTTCCGAAATATGAATTGTTTGTTATATGAAACTGAAATGACATGCTCTTTGCCAAAAGCTGAGTTAAGTGTCCCTTTTCAGTAACCAATGAAGATAAATCTGCTGCGGTGCAAAAGAACAGAAGAATGTTCAGATGTTAACTCTGCCACATGCTGTGTGACTGAGCACATCAGTTCAACTGCATTGAACTCCAGCTTTATTATGTGTAAATTGGAAATAACAATGAATGCATATTTTAATTGTGCTTCATTTTATTGTACTTGACAGAAAGTGTGTTTTTATAAGTTTCTTGCAGCCCCACATTGAGCAAGTCTACTGGCACACTCTTTCTAACTTGATGCACCATGTCACACTTTGGTAGTAAGTTTTTCATCATTACTGTATCTGTTATGGTGATCTTTTTTGAATGACCTCTCATGTTACTATGGTAATTGTCTCAAGGCACCACCAATCGTGCCCCTACACGAGCACATTTAATTGTTAAATGTGTCTGTCCCGCCTACTCCTCCAACAGGGCTTTCCTCCCTCTCTCTCCTTCTTGGGATTCCCTGTCTCCACAGACATAATTCTGAAGTTAGGTCAACTAATAACCCTACATGGCTTCTAAGTCTTCAAGTGAAAAGAAGAGCAGTGTACTGCTGAATTTAAATCAAAGTGTGGAATGATGAAGGTTAGTGGGGAAGGCACAGCAAAGCTGAGACAGGCTGAAAACGAGGCCTGTGGCAACATGTAGCCCAGTTGTGAATGCAAATGAAAAGTTCTTGAAGGAAATTAAAAGTGCCACTCCAGCAAACACTTGAATGACAAGAAAGCAAAGCAGCCTTATTGCTAATATAAAGTTCTACTGATCTAGGTAAACGATCAAAGCAGCCACAACATTCCTTTAAGCAAAAGACTAATTACGAACAAGAACTGTCCTTACTTCTATGAAGACTGAGGAAGCTGAGGGAAAAAAAAGTTAGCAGTATTGGTATATGAAGTTTAAAAACAGAATACATTTTTAAAATAAATAAGTGTAAGATATAACAGCAAGCACTGACATAGAAACTGCCATAAATTATCCAAAACAACTGGCTAAGGTTATTGCTGAAGCTGGCCACACTGAACAACACTCAAAACAACCTCAAATTGGAGATATCATCTAAGATTTTGGTATCTAGAGAGGAAAAGCTAATGCCTGGCTTCAGGACATTAAAGGACAGGTTGTCTTCTCATTTACTAGCCCCCAAATCCTCAGGCCCACAACATACACTAAATCTACTCTGCTTGTGTTCTTTACATGAAACAACTAAACCTGAATAGCACTGCATTCACAATATGACTGACAGAACATTACCGTGTATTTCTGAATTTGTGAATCACTAAAAACTCACATAAACTCTTAATGTCTTAGCATATCTTAGTCTTTTAATACCATTAATGTAAATAAATTCAGTAAATAAGGTGTCAATTAAAGTAGACAACACAGAGAACAAGAAAAAAAATCCTAAAATGCATGGGGAAATGTGACAGAACCATAGCCAAAGCAACCTTAAGTGAAAACAGTAAAGCTGGAGGCATCAAACACCAATTTCAAGTTATTCTACAGACCACTAGAGCAGAATAAAGGGCACAGAAACCTGTGCAGTGTGGCCATTAGATCCCAGACAAAGAAGCCAAAAAACACATGTGGAGAGAAGACAACATCTTTAATAAATGGCCCAGGGGAAACCAGAAACTCACTTCTGCTAGAAGACTGAAACTAGATCTCTATCTCTTAGCCTGTGTAAAAAATCAATTCAAACTGGGTCAAAAATCTAGATACAAACCCAACACTATAAAATTGCTAAAAGAAAACATAAAGGAAACACTGCAGGTCACAGGCACAGCAAAGATTTCCTGCTTAGGTCTCTAAGAACACAGAAAGAGATACTTCTTGAAAGTACATACACCAATAAGTACATGAGAAAATGTGCAACATCATAGGTCATTAGGGAAATCAACATCAAAATTATATTGAGGATTTTATCCCATCCCAGGCAGAAGGCCTATCATCAAGAATTTAAAAGAAGAAAATAATAAAGCTGGGAAAAAAAGAACCACTCTAAATTGCTCGTGGGGATATAAATTAGCACAGTGATTATGGAAATAAGTATGGTTGTTTCTTAAAAACTAAAACTAGAGTCATCATTTGACCATCTGCACAATGCCTGGGTATGTACTCAAAGGAATTAAGGCCAGAATACTATAGAGATATCTGCACAACCTTGTTTATTATGATACAGTTCACAGGAGCAAAACATGGAGTCAGCCTAGACACTCATCAACAGATGAATGGGTAAGAAAATATGAGTACAATGGAATATTATTCACCCACAAGGAAGGATGAAATGCTTTCATTCTCAGGAAATCGGATGGACTGGGAGACTGCCAAGTTGAATAAAATAAGCCAGGCTCAGATAGAGATACAACATTTTCCCTATTATGCAGAAAATACAAAAGGTGGTCGGAAAGAAGAAGAGATACTATTAGGCAAGAGGAAGAGGATAAGAACACAAGGGAAGGGGTGATAGGGGAGGCCACTGGGGGAACACATGAGCAAACTATATTGCACACATTGAAACCCTCTGAAAAAATGTGAAACCAGGGAGGGGGACAGGACAAGTGAGGTGACAGGGGTAAACTTATCAAAGTATGTTATTGTACATACATGATTCTGCCAAAATGAAACCCACTAAGTTGTATAACTAATAAAAATAGTGAAAAGGGGCCGGGGAGTTAGCTCAGTGGTTCTGGCACCTGTCTTGCAAGCGCAAGGGCCTGGGTTCGACCCCCGGTAACCACATACCATACTGGGTGTGGAGACTCATGCCCAGCAGCAACCAGTACTACATACCACAGTGCCGGGCACGTGGCTCATGCCTGTAATCCCAGCACTCGGGAGGCAGAGGCAGGAGGATTGCTGTGATGTGAGCTGGAGGCTGAGCTCAGGCCAGCCTGAACTACAAAGCGAGACTCTATCTCAAAAAACCAAAAAGAAAAAAAAAAATGAAAAAACAAAGTAGAAGACACAGTAATCTATATGAAACAATATTTATTGAAAGCCTACTTTATGTGAAATAATGTGATATAGTCATTTCTTTAAATCATTTTGGTGAAGTTAATAGTTTTTCATGTTTTATACCTAAAAATTGCTACTGTACATTGTCAGGAAGCCATTGTACATCTTATCAGTCATTTTCTTTCACTACCTTTGCCCATGAAATAAGTATTTATTGAGATAATGTGATTTCAATTTTCTCTTCCTCTCCTTGCATTCTGTACTAGATGTGCAAATAAATGACCACAATAAAGTGCACTAATCCTTATTAATAAAAATTTCTCCCTTTGCAAACAAGTATTACATACGCAGAACCAAAGCCTATTTTATATTCACCCAGAAGAAAAGCTCATCAAAGCTGTTACTCCAAAATCTAGCCCAAGAAACCAGATATACAGAGGCATATTTGCATATATCAGAAGCACTAAATAAGATTTTTAATGCATATTTAAAATAAGGCTCATAAACATTCAAAAGAAAATATATAAGCATGCATATAGTTATAAGTATATATACTTACATTTCACATAGAGTTGTACACATAAGTAGTTACTTATAGTTCTATTTACTTCTAAATTTCCCTGTTATTTATGAGAAAAAGATGCTCAGAAATAAGTCAGTTGAGAAATGGCACTGTATTTTTCCAGAGTTTTGTTCCCTATTAAAGATTTCTTCAGAAAGAAAATCGTTTCAAAGCTAAACTTCTCTCTGATTAAGGACACCTTCAGCAGTAGGAAACAATGCTTTGTGATGCATATTGCAAAATGGGAAAATCGATAGAAAAATCTAAGCCATCTAAATTATTTCATAAGTGTCTGTAAATTCAAGTAAGAAACAATGCCACCTTAGCAAAGTTGGCTGATAGCTACTTGAAGCCCATGAGAAACGGTAGGTAGAAAAGGACAGTGGAAATTTCTGAGCAACATAGCAAGAAAAAACTCTGCAAACCTATCAAGTCTTCTGATTTACAATGATGGATTCCTAAATTATAGGATTTCTACATAGAGCTTAGATGCCATTATGTGTCCCAATCAAAATGTTATTTAACAAGTGCATTTGCTTAATGACTTTCATTAGTACCTGAAAACCCTGCTAGTTAAATAAAAACCTTTTAAATGAAAAACAAAAGAGCTTCAATTATGTTTAATAGGAAAATTAGGATGTGTTTCACCTCAAAACAAGATACTCAAACAATTTAATAGCTAGAAAAATATATTAATTTATATTAGGAAAGAACAGCAATGAAAAGCAAAACATCTGTACATAAAGAGCACTGCTACTACACTTGCATTTCTGAAATATTTTATCCACTACCTTTTCAAATATGGGTGCTTGTGGTAATTTTGCACTTACATTACACTTACAAATAAAATCACAGCCAAGCATGGTGGCACACGCCTGTCATCCTAATACCCAGGAGACAGAGGCAGGAGAATCACCTTGAGTTTGGGACCATTTTGGGTTACAAATTGAGGTCAAGACCAGACTAAAATACATAGCAAGAACCTTTCCCAATCAATCAATCAATCAGTCAGTCAGTCAATCAATAAGAACACACTCCAGAAAACTACTTTTTCAGAAAAATCCAGAGCAACAAAATGGAAAAGCCTACCAGACAGAACACTCATAGAAGATACGCCATCTTCATCTCTCACTGAGGATATGCACACAGAACAAAAGGCTTTGGATTTGTCCACACATGGCAGGTTGTTCAGATGTGAGTGAGGAGGCCTCACCACAGCTGCACCACATTTCCATCAGCACAGCTGTCACACTGCACGGCCCAAGGGCCTGAGGACCAGCCCTCCTGGCGGTCACACCTACACACACACCAAAGTGTGTGTGTAGGTGCACCAAAGTGCACTGCCTGTCCCTGGACCTCTGTTCTGACCCTACACACACACACACACACACACACACACACACACACACACACACACACACACGTAGCTATAAGTGACACTGATTACACCTGAAGAGCTCACATGCAGACCACACTACTGAGCCCGCCCAGAATGAAAGCCAAAGGTTCGCTCTTCAGCTGATGGCCTATGACACACAGAGAGGAAAAGTCTTTCACTATAAAAGCTACTCTGGGAAATTAGAAGAGTGTTTTGTTCCGATAGAGGCCAGATATCAACACAGGGACACAAAAGCATGAAAAAGCAGGAACACAGCACCTCTTCATGCAACACAACCGTTCTCTAGGAAAGGACCTGAAAGAAAAGGAAATCTCTGAAATGTATGAGAAAAGACTGCGAAGTAATAATCTCAGGAAAACTCGGTGAGATACAAAGAATTCAGACAATTTAGGAGAACAATTCAAGTTCTCAGGAGAAATTCAACAAAGACATGAAAATCATAACAAGTAGAATCAAACAAACCTTGGAGAATTAAATGAATAAAATATAAAAATGCAATTGAGAGCTTCAAAAATAGACTGAATCAAGCAGAGGAAGGAAATGATAAAAATTGAAAACAGATTCTTTGAAATAATCCAATCAGACAAATAGGAAGCGTGTAATAATCTCTGACTAAAAATTATGTCAAGTACATTGTCAAATGTGTCTTCACCTGAAACCACAATGTTCAAAAGTCATTTTTAGAGCGTATGTTTTTATGAAAAAGTTCTTATTCACAAAAATTTCTAAAAGTCATTGTGCCAAATCGTTATCTCTTTACAAGAGCTCAGTGTTTCTGGCGCCTGCCTTGCAAACACAAAGGCCCAGGTTCAATCCCCAGTAACCATATACTACAATGCCAGACATGGTGACTCGTGCCCACCAGCAATCACTACCACATACTACAAAGCCTGCTGTCGTGGCTCACCCTTGTAACCCCAGCACTTGGGAGGCAGGGGCAGAAGCAATGCTGCGTTCAGGACCAGCCTGAACTATAAAGCAAGACCCTGTCTCAAAAAAAAAAAAGAAAGAAAAAAAAAAAGAGTTATTATGGCGAAAAATCATTCCTTTAAAAGGTTACTATAGAAGGTAAGTTTGAACAAGTAGAAAATAGACTGGGTAAGTAGTAAGAATTTGTTAAATGCTTACTTAAAGTAAGTTGGACTATTCATGTAATCTAACCCCTAAGATTATTTATCTAGTTTACTTTTTATAGAGAGTCTGAGAGAGGAAAGGCCACTGGCTTAACAACTTTAGCTTCAATTATAGATTTCCTCTATAAAAAATCCATAAGATATTATCATTTTGCTATAATTTAAGTAGGAAGTCTTCATTCCTTAGAACAGAAAAATAAAAATTATCACTATCAACAAAACAGCACAATGGACCTTTGAGTTATGAAACAACTTGGATCATGATCAGAATTTTAGTTTTAACTTACAACCAAAATCTTGAGTTAGGGCACAAATGTTGGTTGGCTACTTGTACTTTCAGATGGTCTCAGATACAGATTTAATCCCTGGGAGATCTAGGAAGAATATTACAACATCCTTTTCTGTAGAGACTGAGAAATCGTAGGCTAGTGTCTCTCTAAGGGCCCTGAGATCTGTCTGACAGATTTTGAAGGCTGTGTAGAGAAGAGCCTGAGCCTTCATTTAAACAACTTGAGTTACATCCAGCCCTACTGCTTGAATTGAGTTTGCAGGTCTAGGGTCCACTGTTTCTACATAAATCACAGATACCAAAAACAATTATTACACTGCTCTATAGCACTGCGGAAACAATTGTTCTGTTTCATGAAGGAAACCTCTTTTATTGGGAAAGTCAAGAATGGAATGGGAAGAACTGGATAGCTATCATCTTAGCAAATTTTTTTGTTGATGGAACAAATACTGAACACCTACAACTTAGAGAAAGAGAGACTTCTTTTGGTTGACATTGTTAGTTTGTGGTCATCTAGCTCCAAGGCAGAAAGGCATGATGAAAGGTTCTGCCAGAGGAAACTTTCTCAAGCCATGGTGACCAGGGAGCAGAGAAAAAAATATCATGAGGCAGGGAGGGAGATATCTACACTTCAAGATCACAGCCCTAGTGTTATCAGTTAGTGCCTACTATATAAAAAGATTTAATGCAAGACTTACAAGTACAGAAGAATCTACAAAATGGGCTTACAGTGGGCACACACAGAGTTAGATGTGGAAGTGTGCAAAAGGACTGTCTCTGCGCTGGAGATCTCAAGGATCTAGTCAAAGGCCTGGAGCCCTCCGTGGTGCCCCATGAGAGTCTGTAATGAAAGGCTGAAGGTCTATACCAGAGGCTTAAGAAGGTGACAAGGGACAGATTAATAGAAGAAAAGGCAAATTTCATTTAACACTAATAGTTTAATTTTTACATACACAAGGAAGCAGTTATACACTAGGGGTGATATGCCTTTTTAACAAAAGGCAATACATTTATAAAGAAGTAACAAAAGAACATATGTGCACCCATGTTTATAGCAGCTCAGTTTGTGATTGCTAAATCTTGGAAACAACCACAATGTCCATCAACTGAAGACTGGATAAAAAAGTTGTGGTTCTTCTACAAAACAGAGTATCACTCTGCCATAAAAAATGATAAGTTTGAATCATTTATACTTAAATGGACATACCTTGAGAACATCCTCATAAGTGAAATAAATAAGTCACAGATGTGTAAATATAGTATCTTTTCTCTGGTATGAGAAAATGAAGATGTAAATGAGTTCTAGAATGTATGTTATATATTATGAAATAGAAAATACTCAAAGCAAAATAGGGTGAAGGGGGAAAACAATGAGATTATAACAAAAAAGAAAGGAAACAAAGTTTATGTATATAGAGGGTAGGGGTGGTAGGGTAGGTAGGACTATGGGAAAAAAATGAGAAGCTGTGTCATACACTGGTACAAATTCTCATTGTTCAGTGCAATCATGATGTGTATATGTAATGTACCAATAAAGATTTCAATTTTTAAAAAAGAAATAACAAAAGAAAAGGGGCTTGGGCTTCTAGGTTAAGCAGATAGAGAAAAGGTAAATATAAGGTAACCAGTGGAAGACATTTTAGCATGGTATGTGTAGATTCATTTCAGGCAGAATTTCTGTCACCAGTGATAACTGTGTTTTCAGGAGAAGTAGACAGGAGAAAACAAAGACTTCTTTAACTGCTGTTTGTTAATTGCCTTCAGTTCAAAAGAATCTTTGTACTATAGTGTCAAATTTAGGGATAATATATATTCTTATCCCCTCTACCATCACTTGTGTTTTTTGTATAAATCAAAATAATTTATCTTCTATGAAGATTTTCTTTTCATTTTGTTTCTTATCTAAAAGAATTTGTACATAAACATAATTGGGCAAAAAATAAAGTCTACACTCTTAAAGGACATAACCCCACCTTCATCATTTTAAAGATTTTTCATAAATCACCTCAAATGTGGACTCTGTAAATTTCTTTGTAAATTCGTGTCTCAACTGCCACCACTGAAACATATTAAAATACATTTTCACATTCCACATTTTAATATTTATTGAGAATTCACTATATTCATGACTATGCTAAGTAATGGAAATACTTTGTTGAACGAAAGGACAGGACCCTTGCTGTTGCTAAAATGATAGTTTTGAAGATATTGAAGGAATAAGCAAATCCCTAGAGAATCATGAAGTTGGATGGGAATCACAAAGTAAAAGCACCACGAAGATGAAGAGAGAACTTCAGCCAGGAGCCAAGGAAAGGAAGATGAAGTCGGCAAAGGAGTTAAACATAGAAAGGACTAAAGAAGTATAATAAAGAGGAACAAGAAGACAGGCATGCACAAGACAAAGCCAAAGAGGTATGCACAAGTGCGTTTACCTTCTGGCTTTGAAGACTTAAGTAGGAGCTGGGGTTTTATTCTAAGTACAGTGGAGCATTTTAAAGGATTTTGGAAAAGAAGGGACACATTCCCATTTACATTCTAAAATAGGAGTTCTGGCTGCTGTATAATAGAGAACAAAATAGAAGGGAAGAGAATGAATGCCAGAAAACCATTTAGAAGATTAGAAAATGGTCCTGTAAGTGCTAATAAAAGACCACAAATGGTGGTTGCTGCAGCTGTCCATGAACAGTCACCACTGTACATAAAGTATTTTTTTACAATCCATCATTAAATCAATAGGTTAAAAAATTGATGTTGAAATTTCATTACAAGTCAGCTCAGGACTTGAAACTGGTGCCTGCAATTCACTACAGGGAGACAGTCTGATATGTGCAGTCTGATATGTGCAGCCATTCAGGTATACATGGAGAGAGCCAAAAAGAAGGGGAAAGAACAATGCAAGAAAATGCCATCAGAGCATTTGGCAGGAGAAGGGCCACAGGAGAGAAGGCCTGAGGGACCCCGATACACACAAGCACTAAGAAGAGGTCTCAAAAATTGTAGCTGGTTGTGGCTATTAATCTTGATTCTCAGAATGGATTAGAGATACCCAGGGATTAGAAAAGCACTCTTTGGGGTGTTTCCAGACTGAGATGGAGGCCAGCAAACTGAAGGAGAAAGAAAGACTTGCCTTGATTGTGGGCAGTACTGTCCAACAGGCAGCATCTACACGGTGTGAAAAGAGGGAGAAGACAGAAGCCAGCTTGCAGAGCTCGTTCAGCTTGAATCCCCCCCTGCTATGGCTCTCACTACCTGCGCACCTCCCTTGCTTTAGACAGAAAGGGTTCCTCCCCAAGGTTTCCCTTGGGTGGGGGGGAGGCCTGGCAGGAAGGGGCGGGTCTTTGGGGGAGTGACTTGGAAAGGAATGTGCTTGTCCAAGCCCCTCCCTTGGTTTTCCACTTCCCTGGAAACATGTAATGAACAGCTCTCCTCCATTGTGCTGTTCCCACCTTGGAGCCCGCCAGCCATGGACTGAATCCATGGACGCCATGAGCCAAAGCAAACTCTTCTCCTCCAACTTGTGCATGATGAGTATTCTGTTCCACGGACAAGAAAGTGAACCATACAATTCAGACTAAGCTTCAGCCTCCCAAAGGGAATATTTCCCTGCTGATTCTGTACCTCTAAAGAATCTTAAATACTGGGCTGGGGAGTTAGCTCAGTGGTTCTGGCGCCTGTCTCGCAGGCGCAAGGACCCAGGTTCGATTCCCCGGTAGCCACATAACCCTGGGTGTGGAGACCCACACCCAGCAGCAACCAGTACCACATACCACAGTGCCGGGTGTGGTGGCTCACGCCTGTAATCCCAGCACTCGGGAGGCAGAGGCAGGAGGATTGTGATGTGAGTTTGAGGTTGAGCTCAGGGCCAGCCTGAACCACAAAGCGAGACCCTGTCTCCAAAAAAAAAAAAAGAATCTTAAATACTGCATTGGATTAGCATACAAACTTTATTTAAATAAATATAAGTAAAATGGTCGATATACCCCATGTTTTTGTGTTGTCATCAGATAATGAGTAATTCTTCGTGACAATCTAGGAAAACTGAGGTTAATATTTACATCTTTTCAAATAAATATTGTTGATTTTTATGACTGCGCTGTCCCATTTCAATTAACTTTTATTTTTATTGGTTATTTTATATACACTTAACTTTCTTTAGACATTATGTTTACTCCCCTCACATTTCTTTACTGAGTTTAATAAGATATTTAACGCTAGAAATTTATTTTCTAGTTAATAATATAATGAAGTCTATAGGTATAGCTTGTTTCCAAGGTGAGGATCAAGTTGGAGAATATAGGGATCCCTTCTGAGATGAGAAATAAAGGTCTCAGATGTGCAGGAGATAGAAAAAGCATCCTTATATTTTGAAACTTAATCTGAGAAAGGTTAAAAAAGAGGTATTTTCAAGTACTATTCATCCTGTTCTTTCAGTGGTTGCAGGTACAGTAGAAAGTATGTTAATACTCCAATACCTACATTTTTATAAATGAAATTGCTCCTTGGAGATATAATTACTTACCATATACAATTAATTTTTATGTCAGAAGTTATGGTAAAAAATCAATATTAACATTTTTAGACCTTTCCTTTTAAAATGATTATATGATAAATATAGTTATTACAAAAGATTAACAGATTGAAAACTCTGACTGTTAGCAAATCCTAGATGTGTTCTTGCTTGAATTTGCTCTCATGGAAATTTTGAAGCACTAGCAGTTTGAGCACATTCTCCTTTATGCATAAATGCCATTTATTTCTGGCAACCTGCTTTTAATAATTGTTCCAATAATGTAAATGCATGCAGACTTCTTAGAAGGTATTAAAACTGTATGCCAGAATAAAAGATAAAGTGAAATGACTCACTCTCTTTATGATCAAAGCTGAAAACCTTGTTTTGCTATTATGTTGTGAATTCCACCAAAAACTCCACAGTCATTTATTGAATTTTCCTTCTTTCAGACTTCACTTTCTAAGCTATTGTATTGTAAGTGAACTGGTAACTTTTTTCAATATACCTCAAAATTTCATTTTAAACACCCTCTGGCAAAGACAATACTAACTGTTACCTAACAGAGGGGTGAGCCAGGTTATCCCTTCTAAAGTTTGACATTTTAAAGACTCAAAATATATATTAAGAACATTTTAAATTGATGCTATATAGATTAACAATCTCCAAAGAACACATTTGCATTAATTAATCTTGAATAAATATTCTGCTCTGAAAGAAAAAAAAAAACCTGTCTTTCCTAAGCAAAGTATTCTTTTGATGTTATATAACCTCAAAATAAAATTTCTAGGCACAAAGAGTATTTGATCTTTTTGCTCATAAAAGAGATTTTGCACCTCCATTATAGCATTTCAATGAATAAGATTTTTTTTTAATCAGAAACTCTATAACTACAACAGTAAAATCTTAACAATTGCTAAGCAACAGTTTTCAAGAGTCAAGAACAAAATATCAGTAATAAATTTTAAGAACCTTTTTGGAAACAAAAACCTATGAAAGTTTCATGTGACCATGTGATGATGGTTTGTAAAAAAGTGAACTTTCTTACCTCCTTTAAAGTCTCACTCAACCTCACTCTGGTTTTAGGTGGAGAAATATTTTAACTCATCATCTACTAATAAAAATGTCACCTTTACATGGTTGGCAAATTGTATTTCTGGTTTTTGGTCCTAGTAAAGAAGACAGCAACACTTCAGGTGGCTACAAACTCTGATATGAGATGGATTAGGGCAGCAGTATGTACAGTGCTGACAGGTAAAAACTATACCAGGTCATGGTGTCTTTTTTTGTTGTTGTTTTTGAAACAGGATCTCTCTCTTGTAGTTCAGGCTGGCCCTAAGCTCACTATGTAGCCCAGGCAAGCCCGAACTCACAGCAATCCTCCTGCCTCTGCCTCCCAAGTGCTGGGAGTACAGGCATAAGCCACCACACCTGGCTTTAAAACTATATTCACCACGCCCAGCTTTGAAACTATATTTAGGAATACATTTTAGGTATGTAAATAAAATAATAAACATCTAATTATTTTTCTTTCTACTAATTTGAACTCCTTTAACCACTTCTCATTGAGAAAAAGTATTAATACTGATAT
The DNA here is from genome assembly GCA_004026965.1 of Petromus typicus. Classification (NCBI taxonomy): domain Eukaryota; kingdom Metazoa; phylum Chordata; class Mammalia; order Rodentia; family Petromuridae; genus Petromus; species Petromus typicus. Next base: position 45,720 of record PVIR01006741.1, on the reverse strand, counting down.
TTATGTTAAAGGTAGTGCAAACACGTCTTTTCAGGACAGAATGATGATAAAGAATCTTTATAAAGTGTGTAGCAGCATCTTATTCTTAACCTGAACTCAGTTCATCAAAAACTCAATGTACAACATTTTGACAAGGCATCAAATACCTTAAAATTGTATGATGCCTCATTTGATGGCAAATGTATGATCTTATCATGTTTGAACAAAAAGTCTACTGGAAAATGAATTTCTGCTGAATATCCACTATACCTCTATTGTTACCTACGTACATGTATAGCACTGAGGTAGCTGGAGCACAGGGAAAATAGTTCTAAACTTGGAGTCTGAAAACAATCTGGAAAACGAGACACACACATGCTCACACCCTGTGGCCAAGTGAACGTGGCAATTGATCTGCCTCCCTGAGTTTCAGTTTTTTCCTCTGTAAATGGAAGGAAAATTAAATAACCTTCAAAAGTTATTTGAGGATTAAATGAGAAAATGTCTATGAAGAAATCTTTGTAATATTATTGCAATACTATAGGGAACTTGCAAGTTGAACAAGGCTTCATTAAATTTGTGCTCAAGAATTGGAACTATAGGCCAAAAGAAAAAGGAAAGACAGGCTGCCTCCAGCCAAAATACCTACTTAAAAAAAGCAAAAGAAAGCACCTTGCAAACCTTCAAAACTTGCAACCAATGGTAATACTTTACATGACATGAAAATATTTTTATTATGTAAGTTTCTATTCAGTGGTAATAAAAAAAAAAATCACTGTATTTCTTATTCCACACAGCCTGACTGACAGGTTCAATTTTCCCTTTAGCTAATACAAAATGAACAACTCAGCAAATAATTGTGCACTGTGTCATAACATAAAATTAATGAGATTTATGGGGAACATTTTTAAAAGCTAATTATATGTACTTTTAACAAAAAGTATTCCTGGCATGAACCCTTCCAGTAGCTCAATAAGGTCAAAAGTCAATACACAGTAGGGACGGAGTGGGGAAGAGGTAAAGAAGTACAAATGGCAGTTATATGTCATCTGCAGGAAGACGCACTTCTGTCTGAAAGGCCTCAGAAAGAAGAAGAGAGGAGGGAGGAGGAAGGAGACTCTTGAGCGTCCCATGAGCAAGGAAATGGGAGAGGAGACAATGGTGGAATCAGTCCAGATCGCTGAGATCTGGGACATGACGGACAGGAAAGAAAATGGCAATAGCAGGAGCCTCATCAGCGAGTCTACGCACAGATTTCTATCTCCGTCCAGGAAGCGAACTGCTTGTTTTTCACAGTGCATAATTTACTAAAATCACAAATGTCCTTCAAAGGCTCAATTGAGCAGCCATTTTCTAACCTTTGCCTGTTACAATGAAGCTTGTGACATCTTCATCCCTGACTCTTTGTACAACTCTGTTTCAATCTCCTTGAAAGTCCCCTCTTCCTAAAGCTCTCCCTACATCATCAGGACTGAGGAGGATGCTGTGTGATAACAAATAACACGCCAGGCTAACCCAGTGCGAGTACATGCCCCACGCACATGCAAATCCAGAAGACTGGCAGGGCTTCAGAGTCATAGTCACAAGGGTAACAGGTTAAAAAGTCTCCTTCCTGACACATTTCTTAATCAGTGAAACAAGAAGGGACCCAGCTGACTCTTGTTTTGCCTCTCAAAGGCAGGTGCTGTGGTCTGCTCCTGTAACCCCAGCACTTAAAAGCTGAGGCAGGAAGTTTACAAATTCAAGTGTCACCTCCGCAACTTACTGAGCTCCTAGTTCAAAACGAAAAGGGCTGGGGAGGTAGATCGCTGTGAAGGCCCTGAATTCAATCCTCAGGACTAAACACACATACAAATCTCCCGCCAAGAAGTCACACACATCACAAATCACCTCTGGTCACAGTGCATTGTCCAAAGAAAGTAGTATGGCACAACTCTGTAGGGACCAAAGATATGAAATCCTATCCTATGACCAGAAGGAAAACCATCAAAACGTCTGTAAACAGCCTCTAGGTCTACACTCGCACTCCACTACCACAGTTCGTACATTTCACCCCTCTTCTCCATTGTAGATACTCCTTCCTGAGTGAGCCCCTGCATGTCCTACACAACAATGACCACCACAATCTATCACACAAGTCTCTCTCCTAAACTCCAGACATATATATCTCTACTTAGATATCCCCAAATCATCTTTCCTGAGACATGGCTAAATACAAACTAGTCACTGCTGCCACCTAACCCCATTTCTTCTCCCGTGTTTGCTGTCTTTTTCTTCCTATTAAAATATCACTTTCTTTAGATTGTGGGTGTTATTTTCCTAAGATTGATATGACTGATCTCAAACAAAATACCTTCATCTAAGAACCACACAAGAGAATATTTGTTAAATGAACTAAGGAATGATGAAGGTCACACTCAAGATATGTGAATACGTTCTTCGGCCTCAGCTTGTGTTATTCTGAAGTCTCACAGTAACCATGCAAATCTTAAAATTCAGTGTCTCAGGCTGAAACAGTGTCTGCACTTTGAAGGATGAGCTAAAAAAACAAGATTCCAAGAAAAAAAGAGGAAAACAGTCAACAAATACATGAAAGCTGATTGATATATCATGAAATATACACTTTAAAATTTATTATACTAAAAGACACACTGACATTAATGCTTTCAAATACTCCCCTTGCTTCAAACACAATTCTCTCAACAAGCTCACTGCTGTCTGACGCAGTTCTAGAAGTGCTCCTTTGTGAGTGTCTTTACAAGATGTGATGAAAATACAGTGAATGTGACTGCAAAGTGTCATCCCAGAGACAGGCCAACTTGTATAAACATTGCCATGTGGCCTCATGCACCTGTCACAAGTCTGTCACCTGTGGCTTCCGCTCTTTCTCATAGTCAAAATGGCCATGAAAGATACATGTTTGCAATTGATTCAGGTATCAAGGCAGCTACTACAGTGCAACTAAAGGTGTAAGAGCTGTAAAGTCTCCACAGAGATGCTATTAGAATAAAGATTGTGTTTTTGTTTTTGTTTTTCTGTTTTTTGAGATAGGGTCCCGCTTTTGTAGTTCAGGCTGGCTCTAAGCTCGCAGCAATCCTCCTGCCTCTGCCTCCGCCTCCCAAGTGCTGGGGTTACAGGCTTGAGCCACCACCCCCGGCACTGTGGCATGTGGTTCTGATTGCTGGTGGGTGAGTCTCCACGCCCAACATTGTTGTATGTGGTTACTGGGGATGGAACCCAGGCCCTTGCACTTGCAAGGCAGGCATTGGAAACACTGAGCTAAATTCTCAGCCCAGGAGATTGTGTTTGTTATCTATTGCTACATAACCAAAAGTCCCCCACAACACAGCAGCTCAGAACAGTAACTGTTTATTACTGTGGTTCCTGTAGGTTAGGCGTTGGTACGGCTAAGCTGGGTCATGTGGCTCAGGGGTCACAGTGAGGCCAGCAGCTGGGTGGCAGCACCCGAGAGTTTCTGGGATTTAACTCATGCACCTGTGATCAAGGTGCTTGTTTCTGCCAGGTGGACTTGCCACTGGGCCGCTCGACTGTGCTCATGCTATAACTTGATGGTAGCCAGTTTGCCCAAGAGCACGAGAAAAACGCAAAGTCTTTTATCAAAGGCTTTTATGATTCATTTCTTACAAGATGCGGTATCACTTCATTTCTCTTCTCCTTTTTTTCCAAATTTTCTGCTTCCCTCAGGTTCACAAGTGAGGTGCCACAATTCTGTTTTTATTTAATCTACTTTGTCACTATTTTTAACTTGTACTAAACCCTAATGATTTTTAAAATATGAAAAAGTAAACATAATTGTTTTCAAAGTATTTAAATGTAGGCACTGCTTAAAAATTCAAATTTTTATTAGCACGTTTGCAGTGAGTAACGACCACATTCATTGTGAAGAACTGGTGCACGCACTAACACATCTTAATTCTTTATTTCCTCTTCCTCTATCCTCCCCCCACTCCCTCCCTTCATCTTTGATTACCATCCCACCTCCACTGAAGTTGTGAATGAAAATAAGTGCTCTAAAAAAGGATTAAATTATCACTTATATGTCTTCAAATGGAGTCACGTAGCAGGTAACAACGTTCTGGTCGAGAATGGATTGCACACACAATGGTGGTCTCATGAAGTTCCAACGGAGCTGTAACTTTTCACTGCCCAGTGATGACACAGCCCCGTTACATCACAGTGCAGCCCTACCTCCGGGTTTGTCTGGATGCTGGTATGAACAGATCTGCCACGCCCCTGCTGCTCAGGTAACGCTGAGACACTCACCATGATGTGCAATCCCTCGTATTTCACAGCGATAATGAACAGCTTTGTCACAGTTTAGGCCCCTTCTGTGCCGTACTTTCTGTCACTATGTTAGAGTGCACTCCTGCTTATAAAAAGTGTTACAGTAAAACAGTATGCCGTGTCACATCAGCAGTAGCTTCATACATCTTGTGCCTACCTTGTCTCTTGACTGCAGCAAGAGGCACAAGTTCCACCACGTTGGTTTGTCTGAATATGCTCTCCAATGTCCTCACAGTGGTGAAATTACCTAATGATGCGTTTTTAAGAATATATCACTGTCATTGAGATGACAGTAGTTTATTTCCCTCAAAATATTCAAAATTATTTCTAAAACTTAAGAGGCACATGTATTGATGGAATCCATTTCAAGTCATTATTATTTAAAGTAAGTATTTAGGTATTTAGTTTTTTGAAAATTTAATATCATTAAACACTCTAGAAAAATAAAAACATTTCAAACCAAATAATACTCAGCTAGTCATCGATGTGCTACCACACTTAATGGATATTATATCTAAACATACACATGTATAAATTTAAGAATAAAATGAACTATTTAGCACTGTAATATATTCATTACCAATCATGTGAAGCCATATACTACTAGTCCATGAACAACACTTTTAAGACCAACATAGGGTGCAAAGAAATTCAAGAAAATGGCCCCAGCACTGTGGAATCTACTGCACATGGGCTGGTAGCAAGCTCTAGTGGGTGGTGATGTCTTTTCTGTCACTTAAGTGTCTCTTCTGCTCATATTTCCCCACGCTCAGAAGCCATGTCCTCCAGTGTGGTCACAACTACAGCACACAACCCTCACGGCCTAAGAATGTAGTTTGTTTCACTGAGATCAGGAAAGAGACCATGAGCTGAGAATGAAGCCTGAAAAGCAAGCCCTGCGTCAAGGCGCTGTAACCCAGTTCCTGGGGGCCCTTTCCTCTGTCCTCTTCCCATCTCAGAGATTAGTACAAAAGAACAGAAGTAGTAACCCTGCCCCTCACTGCAGGCTGCAGGATGAAAACCACACTGTCTGGGCCCAATCACCCAGCAGTGTCCAGACGGGTACACAGAGTCTCTTCAGGAACAGTGCAGAGTCGGTGATTAACACCAATTACTGGAAATGCTCGATTTGCTAAGGAACCAAAGCAGGCAGGGTCTTGAGTGGTCTGTCTCTCTGGTGGTAAAATCTCTACGCATGGCAGGGGGAAGAATCGAGGGAAGACCTAAAGGAAGGAGGAAAATCACTCTAATTTTAACAAACCATTTTCTATTTAAAGATCTTGCAATTTCATTTTTAATGCCACTGTCCTATTTAATGTTAATTTCTTTTAGTCACTGGGGGTGTTAACTTATACAAATACAGTGCTTCTATTAATTGTCAATCAGAGGAAAATGTTCTATAGTTTTGTATCCTGACTAGTGAATATAATCATGCGGAATTTTTATAATAGTTCAAATCTAAAACTGAGCACTCTGGAGGAAAATATCTCCTAAGATGGTGGTGCACTTCAGTTTTTTTCTTAAATCACAATATTCCATTATTAATTTTATGAAAGGCTTAGTCTGCTGAGTGATAAAACAGATCCCAGATGCAGTTTTTATTTCACTAAATGCACCCTGAAAATGAACATTCTCTTTTATGTAGAAACAAAATCCAGTTGTAAGGAAACAGGGAAATGCAATCTGAGATCAATAGCCTATTACAGTGCCAAAACGAAGGATGATTTCAGCTCAGCTTATCCTACTGAAATATGTGGCTATATTGTTTATTTTTTTGTTCATTCCTACATGTGAAGTGACATACATTTAGCTTAATTTTATTGGAATATAAAGGGTAGAATTGAGTAATATTCAAAAAGTATAACAGAAAATTCAAAATCAGGCTAACAACCTGAGGGAGAAAAAAAAATCAATATAAAATATAGATTCTCCTTAAAAGTAAAGTTGGAATTTAAACATACAATATTCTTTTAAGTGAATGATTTATTTTTTTTAAAAAATTGATTGGCAAGAAAACAAAATGGGCCAGGTCTCTGAACTAGAAATTAAAGATAAAGATACACATTTCAATTTCTAAGGACTGGGGCTTTGTTGCTACCACTATTATTTTTGGTTTTTGGTTTTGATATAAGGCTTGGCTGTGTTTGCACAATCTGACCTAACACTCCCGGGCTCAAGTGATCCTCCTGCCTCATGCTCCTGAGTAGCTCAAACTGCAGGTTAATGCCACCATGGATTTTACACTAGGAAGCTTTTAGATCACACAATCTTTTGTGACTTCATGGTCAATCAGCTAGTTCACTGAAATAAGAGGTGTGCACGTGTCAAGCCTGGTGGTGCATACTCATGATGGCAGCACTAGGACAGCTGAGGCTGGAGGGTCATGAGTTCGAGGCCAACATGGGTCACAGAGCAAGAGACTGTCAAGAGACAGAGTGGGGGAGAGAGGTATTTTTCATAGCTGCTTAGACAGGGTGGGAAGCCTCCGATTTGAAATGTTTCTAAAAACACAGGCTCTGTAACAGAACCTCAGTTTTGCACTTACTAGCCAAAATATATTAATATATATTATATATATGATTCCAAAATAAAAAGGTTGTTTTTGAAGGCTAATAACATTGTTTATGATAGTGTTACTTTGGCTTCTCTTCTTAAAAACTCTGGGTTCCATCTGAATTCAACTCAGGAAGAAATTTTTAAATCATATTGTTTCTCTTTCATTGAGGAACAAAGGTCAGTGCAGATGATTCACTGCAAACATATACCAATAAAAGTTAAAACAGGGCCGGGAATTTAGCTCAGTGATTCCAGCACCTGCCTTGCAAGCTCTAGGGCCCAGGTTCAGTCTCTGGTAACCATATACAACAACGCCAGGTGTGGAGACTCATGTCCACCAGCAATCAGTACCACATACCACAGTGCCAGGGTGGCAGCTCAGGCCTGTAATCTGAGCACTCAAGAGGCAGAGGCATGAGGATTGCTGAGTTCGAGGATGAGTTCACGACCAGCCTGAACTACAAAGCAAGACCCTGTCTCGAAACACTAAAAATAAAAAAAAGTTAAAAATAAGCAAAACAAAAAAACAAGATGACTCAAAGCAGTATGACAGCAAGTAGACAATACAGCTTGCAGAAAAAGTTATACTTTCTCAGTATTTAAAATATTAATATCAAAATATCCTATTTACACAATGAAACTTGTATCAGTTATCCACTAAATCCAATGGTCTTTGAACAGCTGCACACACATGAAAGAGCCTGTGCCCACCTCTTAGTTACCCAAGGGTTTGATACATATATTTTATTTCATACATACTCACAAAGGCATTCTGTTTCTTGGAAATTGTGCAAACAAAAGAAAGGCCTAATGTTCTGTTTCACAATCATCCTTCATCCTTCATTTCACAATCATCCTCATGTCCCAGTTAATAATCTTCTCAGGAAAACTCCCTCTCTGCCTCAAAATTCACTTTGCCCAGGCACTAATTTCTAATTAAACACAGTCTTTGAGTCTCTTTAATACAGAACAAACTCAGTCACTTAGTCATTTCATAGGACTCCACCAGGCGGATCTCATAAACATCATACCTAACAGTATGGACGCCATCAGTTGTCTTCATCAGAACGGTGTCAGTGGAAGGACAGGAGAATGCACACTGCAGAGTTTGGAAAGCGCTGGAAGAAAGGTGCTGGAGATATCGCACAAGTAGAACTGTTAAGGCAGCAGGGATATGGGACTGAAGAGAGAAAGTGTGCTGAAAAGACACTGTTTCAATGGGAAGAGATAACACCGTGTGCACTTCATGACAGAGTAATCAGTAGCAGGAGGAAAATCAGGAACTGCGAACTAGGGGGGCAAGGACGGCGCCCTGCGAGAAGAGTTGCCTTTGTCTGGGAGATCAGACAACTCCCCAGTGCATCTAGAAGTGAACAGCACAGAGGCAGGAGGATTGCTGTGAGTTTGAAGCTCGCCTGGTCTACACAGTGAGCTCAGGGCCAGCCTGAACTGCAAAGCGAGACTCTATCTCAAAACAACAACAACAAAGAAGTGAACAGCATCTTTGATCGCGGGAGACTGTAGATAAACAGATACAGTAATGGAAACTTGTGGAAGTTTTTCATATTATGACAGTTTCCTTTGTGAAAAACAAAGCTAGCTCAGCCCAGGGTGCTCCTGGAAGAGGGAGCAGGGAGGACAGTACATTCCCTGGCACATTCTCAAATTACAGTGCTCCGAAAATGTGCAAAACACAGACCTACCTCTAACACTCCGCCCTACTGGGAGGAAATGAAAACCTCCCATCAACTCAAACTTTGGCTCCTTGCCAAATCTCTGGCATCTGAGAATAGCGAGGAGCTTACAGAATTTGAGCCACCTCTCCTGGTTAGTGGTGCTAGCCTTCTCTTTGAGATGGCTGATACAAACGCCGAGGAGGACAGATTGTTTGACTGGAAATTAGTCATGCTACCTGAAGCTATGCAGTGTTATCTTTGCTCAGCCATGGCCCGCTGAGACTTCACCCCTGCCTCACATGAGTTCACTGACTCCCTTCCATCAGTCCTTGCTCACTGTGCAGACGCGCTTATGCAAAGAGATGACTCACACTGCGCATGTGCAGCAAACCACAGTGGTCATTTTCCAGACTCAGCTGGACAGAGGCAGGAGTGGTGCCTCCAGCTCTTCTTTCTCACCACCTTTCCCCACTTCTGCCAAACCACCACCGCTCATGCTCACAGTGCCAGCCTAAGCAGCAGCCTCATATCAATATTCAAAAAGGAAAACACAACGAAAGCTACTCGATCTTTGGCTTTCTGGCCACTTAGCATTCTAGAGAAGAGAAGTTGGACATCTGTGTCATCACCTCTTTCCCGCACACTCATGGACTAGAAGGAGCTGGCTTGTTTGCGTGTCCATCTGACGAGACCTTCCAGAGTAACACATCCTGTTCTTTTATGTGCTAATGCTCTGCCTGGATGGAAGAAGGGGTGGCTTTGTTATATTACAGAAGAAAATATGTGATTTGAATGTTCTTAGTATGATCCTAAATAACAAAAACCTGAGTCACCAAGGAACAAAGGATGACTTAAGATTAAACTGTTAGCTTCCTAAAGTATTATCTCTTCCACATCATAAACATTGGTGTTTTCTACTTGCTTTGTTTAACTGGGAGCTGAGATAAAGACTTCACTTCCCACCACAGTATGGCACTGAAAGCACGGCTCTTTCCAATCAGTCTTTCAGTCTATGATTATTTTAATTACTTTTGTTTTGTTGACATTGCTGTCCTTTTTTCATTGAATTCTGCACTGAAGCGATTACACAAAAGGGCACAATTTTTAAAAATTGTCAGTCAATAAATGTGCTTTATTGCCATCTAAACTACAAACCCAACATATTACATTAACTGATTATGTCGAGACTATTTCTGAATTTGCTTTTAAAGGTCACTTCTCTAAAAGGAAGGGTTCCTATCTAACTGGCATTGGCTATTGTGTTTTGCTCATCATTGTTTAACCTATAACAACCTGTTCTCCTCTTGGGAGAACAAAAGCTTCATTAATACACACAGCTTTGACAGTCAGCCCTGTAAGGCTTCCAAAGCTTATTAGCACTTACACACTACAGCCTTAGGGAGAACTTTTCTTGTCAAATGACCCACTGAAAACATTATATAAAAGTATAGCTTTACCAGAGTCTTGCAAGTTAACTTTGTACCTAGTGGACCAAAAATTTCTATTTTGATTGTTCCCATTCCATATTTTATAGATTAATTTCTTACTCATGCAATAGTTTATGAAGGAGGAAGTCACTCCGTTGGAGCAAAATGTTTTTTGTAATATGTTTTTGTGGACATTTTTAAACTAAACTATATAGAAGTTAGATAAAATGATAAGATAGTGATAATCATGTTTTTTATAATGGACACACAAGTTTTAAATTCTACAGAGGAAAGATTTACTAACATTGAGTCTATTCCAACCCATTTAATTGCAGTTTTAACTGGTACTATATTATCACAATTTTTCTATTAATATTTTGTTTTATTGTTTCACATTAATATACACTTTGGAAAATGTTTATTAATCTAGTAAATTGACAATAAACACTTGACAAACAAAACTATTTATATTTACAATTATTAGGTTCCCATCTCCTCCGAAATATTCTAAGGAACATTAAAAATAATTTGTGTTTCTCACCTTCAGATACAACTTCTACTTTTCTGGAACCAAATATCCCCATTCAATGAAAACATATCTGTCTCAAGTTGGATTCTATTTCATTTGAACCAACTTAACAAACCCCTATTAAATGCGTACTACAACATTAAGTGAGGAGGGTGATTTTTTTTTCTTTCAGTTCTCAAGAAGCTTATAGTCCAGAATCAGAGAAGTTGATACATGTTTAATGGCTAAATAACAATCAAATAGCTTTCAATTTGAGTGTCTTATTCATCCTAATGTAAGGGACCAAATGGGTATTATAAACATTTAAGCTGCATTTGGAAGTGGCTGCATGCAAAAGCCTGGTGTATAAAGACAGAAACAGATACACTGTATTAGTCAGCTTGTCATTGCTAAGACCAAACTACCTTGTGTGAACAGCCTAAAGGAGGAAGGGTTTGTTTGGTTCAGTTTGAGAAGTTTCGGTCCATGGTCAGCTGGCTCCACGACACAAACATCATGGCAGAAGGATGTGACAGGACAAGCTGCTCACCTCGTGCCAGCCAGAAAGCAGAGTGGGAATAAGGACAAGTCAGAGAGAGAAGATGGCAGGGGTCACTGTATAAACTTCCAAGGCACATCCCTAGTGACCTACGTCCTCCACTGGCCTCACCTGCTACGGCCCTCTCAGCTACGGGCTCACCAGTAATTTAATCCACGAGATTAGCACCCTTATGAGCCAGTCACCTCCCAGGACCCACTTCTGAGCTACCTTGGGGATCTCGCCTTCAATGCAGCCTTTGTCACATGCTTCATATTTAAACCATAATATATGCTACCTGCCTCAGGGCACTACAGAGGCAACTTGAAAGCCAGCAGGGCAAGAAGCATAGGCTCTGGAGTTAGATGGATCTAGGTTTGAGTCAAGGTCTACTCCCCGCTACTTCTATACCCTAGTGCAAGCTGCTTAACTGTCCTGTCTCAAAGTCCTCATCTGCAAAATGGGGACAATTGTACCTACGTTGTTTTATGGATGACAGCATTTTGTCATGCCTGATGTATGGTAGGTGATCTGTCACACATACCTTGAGATAATCATAAGAGAAACTGACGGCTAAATGCAGAGGAAATAAAAAGCCTTCTGAAAGAGGAAGTCATGGCGAAAGCCTCAGAGACAACGAAACCAGAAACTGGGCTGCTCTCTTCTCACGTTCCTCGTGACAGCCATCACCAAACATTCAGGCATAATTTAAGCTAAGGAGCAGAGTTTTCTCTACAGGCAAACTTCCAACAAAAACTCAAATTAGCTGCTTGAGGCGGTTTCAGTTCACTCTGCATCTTCAGTGGTTCACAGAGTGCATGCGAGGTGAGCACAGCAGAGTAGGTGATAGGTAAATGAATTGGGGAATGAAAGTGTCGTATCTGCACGTGCATACATACTATGCACTCTTTATGCAGTGACCACAAACACATTACTAGGTAATCCAGGAAGAGTCACTCGTCACTTCTGAAAACAGCCATCTCTAATCATTCCTCTATTTGCACTATTAGCTATTTTATGGCTCTAGTATAGATGCATGTTTTCTATTATATGATTTTTATTTTTATAATTAGAGCATTATATTCCTCTTTCTAAAACTGTGCATGTAAGTAGGTTCAATTACCTATAAACTCTGTGTTAAGATAGTAAAGAAGGAAGTGTAATACATGTTATACAAATGGAGCCTTGGCACTGTGCTGCATTTTTAGGTTATGATTATCACTGTCTTCACTTTACATTAGTTTCATGTGGTCCTTGAAAATTACAGATGCTCCTTACTCCTGTTTTTATACTTCAAACAATTTAGCTGCTGGTTACAGCTCTTGTTACATACTATGTCTAGTACTCATAACTTCTCCCATGTCCTGAAGATGTCTCAATACTACTTATTCGAACTTGAAAGATTTGAGAATATTAAAGAATTTTATTTCACTACTAGACTGGGTATAACAAAACAGATCCTTGTTTTATTTAGAAAGATAGTTAAATAGAAAACTATAAGACTTGGTTTATGTGGGAAGTTTCTCATTTCAATAAGGTAAACAATGTGCCCATAAAAGAGAATTATATGTAGAATCTAATGCAATAGATGTAAAATAAATATTCACCCTTTTTAAAAAGATGAATATTTTATATTCTCCACATTTTGGAAACTAACTGTCTACCTCTACAGAATTCTTGAAGTATATATGTATATATCTAGTCTTAAGAGGGAGAGATAATTTCTTTAAAGAGGGATATATTATATAATCCTAAATAGCTCAAGATTATACTGTACCATCTTTTTTGAAAGAATTTTAAAACTTAAAACTAGTTTGTAACTCAACTGTAATGAAACACATTTGGGGTTTTGTTGTGTTGTAGTTTTGTTTTTTGTTGTTTTTTTTTTTTCCTTCTGTTACTCAATAATATGAATTTAATTATATCACCTGTCCAGCAGTCTTTGGGTAGCATGACTTTGGATGGTTATACTCAGGAAATGCACCATTTAGCCATAGTAGCACACGACTATAATCCCAGTACTTACGGGGCTGAGGTAGAAGACTGCCTTGAGTTCAAGGCCAGTGGAGGCTACAGAGTGAGCTTGAAACCACCGTGGGATACAAAGTAAGACTTTGTCTCAAAAAACTGAAAAAAGAGCCAAATATAGTGGAGAATACCTGTAATCCCAGCACTTGGGAGGCTGGGGCAGGAAGACTGCCATGAGTTTGCTACATAAAAAAACCTTGTCTCAAAAATAAAAAAGAAAAGGAGGAGGAAGAGGAAGAAGAGGAAGAGGAAGGAGATGATATAGAAGAGGAAGGGAAGGGGAATAAGGAAAAGGGGAAACAGGAGGAGGAGGAGAGGCATCCTTGCACCTTATACAGGAATTGTGTGTCTCATCTGATAAGATAAGCAGAATGTTTGCAGCCCAACTGGAGTAACTACAATACAGAACTTGGGTCACCCAACACATTCCCAGAGTGATACCTCTTAACTCCTTTTAAATTCGCTTCTTACATTTCACAGGCCTTCAGTTTCCCTGGGCCTCAATACTGTAGAGTACTAAATTTTCTTTCCTAAATTAATCATAATAAGCAATCATTAATATTTCAAATGTTTTAACTTAAATCTGACATGCTATGTTTGGGCTGAGGGATCCATAGGCATGCTTTGATGTTAACACACCTTCACACTTAAGAGAACCAGTTGCCTTAATGTGTGGTACAATTTATATTGCTGCAGTGAATTGAATCTTGAATAACTTTGTTTTTTTCATTTTAGAAAGGATTGTGAACACAGTGTACCTGTTATATCCACATTTTATCACAAAAAAATAAGACTAAATTTTTCCTCTCTGAAGTAATGAGAATTTCTTCATAAAATGTTTGCTTTTTAAAGTGTTTTAAGAGTTTTTGGGACACGGTCTTTTAGTCTAAACTAGCTTCAAACTCACTACGTAGCCCAACATAACCTCCAAGGTGTGATCCTCTTGCCCCAATCTCCCAGATCCTGGAACTACAGGGATACACCCCCAACCCAAATGTTTACATATTATACAGCCATCACTTAAATGAGGTGTTTTTTTTTTTTTATTTTAATGGTCTGTTAATTGAAAAGGAAAGTTTACAGCAATAATTCTATTTTGTAACCCAGATTCTTCCCTGTGGTATCCACTCTTTGAACTTTGTTGAGAATACCCTAAAGATTATATAAACTCTTTCCTAAAATAGTAATATGGTCTGAAGTGGTCTGTATTGGATTAATAAGCCACAGAATAAATTCACCCTCCAACTATAATTCTCTCCCTCCCCTTTTTAATAAAAAATTTTAAGACAGGGCCTTGCCTCACTATGTAGTCCAGACTAGCCTTGAACTTGCAGTGACCCTCCTGCCTCTGCCTCCCATGTGCTGGAGGCACAGGTGTGCTCCAGCCTCCATACATAATTCCCACAAACAAGCCACATAAACTCCCCTTCGTACCCTGAAAATCATATACATTCTATAAATTCTGTGTTAGAACCAGTGCTCCCTGAATTGCACTGTAATTCTAAGCGCTTTTGTTTTCTGAACCTCTAGATAACATAGCATACAGAGTTTGGTCACTTATGTTAATACATAAAAGTACAATAGTTACTGTCAATATGTGTGTTTACATTATGCATACAGTATCTTACACAGTGTGAACACTGTACTGAATGTTTTTTGAGAATGGTTTTATATATGTATGGTTTTATATACATATGGTTTGGAGGAAACACCTTTTGAAGAACACTTAAGAAATTGCTAGGCCCTGCTAGGTCCTTTGTCGTATTCCCTAGCGTGACCGACACCTTCTTAATCACGCCAGAAGGAGCCCGTCCACCCCGAGCTGAAATCCACTGCCTCAAACGGAGCTGGATTTCACCGAGACTTTTGTTCCATAACATTAGAAGACAGTTATTTACTGAGGGTTGATTCATAAAACTCACATGTTGCCACTACTGCCACAGGCAGCCGAAAAGTAATGACATGGAAAACACATCCACATTTTAAACACTGGAAATGAGCTTAGGGATAATCTTTTTATTTGTAATTTTCAGCAACTTTGGTTTTAACGGTAAAATAGTTTGTAGAAAAATAAAAAGCAAATGGAGAATTAGGATTGGCTTCAGATACGGTTCCAGTTCAGCTTTACTAGAGATTACTGCTGTCTTTTTTTCTCTACATGAATTTAACTCTGAATTGACTTAACTGTTCTAGAGCATATAAATAAAATCTGAATTTCCTCAAAATGAATTTATAGTAATGCTATAACCCAGAAAGAATAAAAGGCTTTTAAAAGTGTCAAAACATAGTAGCTACTATCAAGGATATACATTACTCCACTCTCTACTGCTGAAGCTGAAAGTTATTTATCCTAAATGTTGAGAAAATCAGGTTACAAAATCTCAGAAAAAAGTGTTATCAAGATACTACTCTCAAAAGTATACGATGGTATCCTGTTCAGAGATTACTAGTTATCTACTACTGTCATAATTTAGTGCCTTATGTAGTGCCAAATTATTTACAGGGTAAGAAATCAGGTTGCCTTCCATAATTAGGGAGTTAGCAGATATACTCTTTAGTAAAGATGAAAGGAAAATTCAATCTCCTTGCTCATTCAGGTTACTGGCAGAAGTCAGTTGCTCGCAACTTGCAGCCTGATGTCTAT
This sequence comes from Petromus typicus, assembly GCA_004026965.1. Lineage (NCBI taxonomy): Eukaryota > Metazoa > Chordata > Mammalia > Rodentia > Petromuridae > Petromus > Petromus typicus. Next base: position 30,059 of record PVIR01006741.1, on the reverse strand, counting down.
TTCCTCACCGACCGTTCGAAGAGGGTCATTCTCATTCTCGAGGCTCTATCACCGTCTAGAAAGGGAGAGGCAGTACCGTCCATGTTTAGGGCATGTGACTGAATGAGGCCCACCTCATTATCTCACGATAATCTCCCCATCTCGAGGTGCATGCCTCCAACCCACTCCACACAACCCCCCTTTGGCATAGACCAAACCTGAGATCGTGGGGTTACACCAGACGTATCTGGGGCAATTATTCTGCCTGCCATGAAGTATAGAGCCAAAGTCCTTATAAAGGTCTAGATGGTATGATTTGAGTTCCCACCACTTCTGAGTGCTTGGCGTTTGTTTCCAACTACTCTTCCCCTTGCTCATTCAACCCTAGCCTTCTCCCTGTTACCCTGGAACACATCCCACAAACTTTTGTCTTTATCGTTCATGTTCCTGCTGCCTGGAATGCTCCTTCCTCACTACACTGCGCCCAGCACTTCAACACCCTGCAAAGCTTCTCCATGAGGCCACCACGAAGGTCTGACTTAACAGTCCAGCATTTCTGATCAATTCTTGCTCACAGCACCTGTAACTCTCTAACTTACTCTATTTTGTCACCATGATTATTTCTTAGGCAGTCCTTTCTGCTAGAATATTAGCTCCACATGAGTGAGGAACTATTTCTATGATAGATCTGAAGGCCCTAGAATATTTTAGGAGCTCAATAAATATTACCTGAATTGGCTGCTGAACAGTTTTCCAAGTACTGACTGGTGGAATTACAGGTACGTGCAGTCTGTGCTTTTTTTTGCAGGTCACGTAGACTACAGTGTGGCCACTTGAAACACTGAATTGTATCTCCTTGACTCTTAATTTATATCTACTTTTTAAATCAATGATATAAATCAATAGTTTCATGTTTTAATTCATCAAGGTCAATAAACCTTTTATTCTATTCAAAAGAAAATTTTTTAAAAGAAAAATGATCCACATATTTCTATCTGCCCACTCTAAGAAAAATTTTTGATGCATTAAAATAAAAATATGTACAAGAAGACTTAAATCAAGCCTCAGGAAAATCAAGAAGGAACAAAGATATAAAAAAGATGTCAATATTTCCAAAATCTGAAATACAGCCCTTCCTTCTTCTTTTTTTCCCTTTATTGAAATCTTTATTGGTACATTCCAGCCCTTCATTTTTATCTCACGTTTGACAGCTTCTGTCTTTAGTATACTCTACAACCCTTTCATTTCAGACACTTCTGACATGTCACCACAAGATGGAGATACATCTGTAATTTGAAAGGCTTGTTCTCAAGCACAAGGAACGCAAATGCTGTGTTCAGTAAAATAAAACCCAACATTTGAAATTCTATTTCAAATTATGCTACAAAAACTGCTTCTGTAAAGCATAACAAGTACTGATAAGAAACAACTAAAGAGATAACTGAAGTTTATAAAACGTCTTATGCTGATTAACCAAGAAATAACCTAATAATGTATGATGTGACCAAAAAAGCTCTAAAGAAACTTCTATCTTAGAAGAAATATATGAGAAAAGAAGGAAAAGTGGAAACAGAGTTTTTAAATAGGAAGGGAGAGAACGGGAATGGGACAAAACAAGAACAAAGTATATCATGTACAGGGGAACGTGATCATGATGTGCACCTAAAATGTACCAATAAAGTTAATGAAAAAAAGAACAAGTTCGGTCTTTCCCAGCCTCACTGCCTCTACTTTCGCACACACATGGCAGTGTGGTTTCTCCCAGTCTGCAGAAACTATAAGCTGAAGATTCCACACATATCCTGAATCAGAGCTGCTGTTTTGACCAAAAATGTCCCTATGCTTCACCAAAAAACAAATCCTAACACAAGATACAGGAGGAATTTAGTGAACTTTAATGTTATTTAAGTACTCACAATTAATAAATGTGTCCAGTGATGACACAGACAATCTTTTGAACATAATGAAGTAAGTTTTGTTTTATTCTTTATACCCAAAAAGAATTTATTTGGTTGTACTGTTTTTAAATATTTTAAACTGCTTTTGAGAAAACCAGATGTTACAAAATCTCAGAAATTTACATAAGTGTTATAAAATACTTTTAAAAAGTCATTAATTCTAGAGTTACAATCAGAACCCGAGAAATTCTTTGAAAATACTTCTCCCATGTATTTTAAATTATTTAACAACCAAAATGTCAAAGAAAGTATGTCAGTTTCTCACTGTATTTTAGAATAAAAGGTCTGAGTTTCTGTGCTACTGCTGTCAGTATATGAGCGCATACGATTTAGACATTTACATGCTCAGTATTCTTATCCTCTGTTCCAGTTGCTGTCTAACCTATTACCCTGCAACTTAGCTGTGTAAACAAGTCCTTTCATCGTATCTCGCCCTCCTGAGAAGGGCCGATGCAGGCTGGGCCACTCTTGCTACAGAGTGTGGAGTGAGTGCTTGGCGAGGCTCAGGCAGCTGCGCTGTCCTGAAAGGTCTGACAGCCTCACTCACATGCTGGCTGCCTCTGTCACTGAGGCTGAGCTAAATGAACTACTGAACCACTCCTTGTAAGTTTCCTGTGTCAACCCTCCCACAAGGTCATGGCTTTTCTTACATGATGGAACTTGCCAGTCCTTACATGGGCCAAAGCGCAGCATCATTCCCACTATGTTATACAGTCAAACCCAAACTGAACAAATTCAAAACATGACCGCAGGGGAGAAACACATGCTGCTTCTCAAGGGAAGGAAGATGCAAAGTCAGCAAGCACCTTAGTCCGACACATACTCCTTTTCTTTTAACGAGTCTTTGGGCAAGCATATTCACTAACCTTATCGATGATGACTTAAGAGTGACAGTTAATGCTTAATAAGTGTTTGCTAAATGCAAGGCATGATTCTAAATAATTTACATGTATTGATTTAATCCTAGAAATCCGGTGAAGATGGTCATACTATTATCACTATTTCACTGATGATAAAACCAAAGCACAAGAAGATTTTCCCAAAGTGAACAATTGGTAGGACTGTTTCAAATAAGGATTTGAAAACAGTCTAACAGAAAAGTCTATGCTCTTAATCACTATAAAAAGAAAATTTAAAGATTCTAGCAACTTTAATCACAACTTTGAAATTAACCAGTTAGGACTATGGCTAACTAAACTGCATAAATTAACAGCATGGTTATGAAATTAATGCAAGGACATCAAGTCAATTATTATGGTCAGATATCCACTTTGGAAAGCTACTTAAAACTACTAAGGGAATTTTCATTCTAACTCATTATCTTTTAGTAACCTAGTTTAAAAATTGTTATGTTGAAATAATTTTGATTCCATTTATTTATCTACAATTAATTTCCAAACTGCACCTATGGTACACAGCCACATCTTTGTTTCAGATTCAAACATCCTACAAACTCATTATGATCTGAACTTCAATCAGCTTTCTAAATTAAGTAGAAATCTCAACCATTTTCAAGACTGTGTGAGTCTGCCACATCTATTTCACTTCATGAGACTATTGTAGAATCAGAAAATTCCCAATATCAGAAAAAAACACGAGTAGAAACAGAAAATTTATTGCAAAGTATTGTGGAGTTAGAAATTCATTAGTTAGTCACACATCATCATACCTTACATTACAGAGCTATTGCCAGTCAATTCTCAGGAAATGAGAAAAATGCAGACTCGCCATTCTTCACACTATCAAAACATGAAAGCATCCGACAGTATTATGAACAGGAGACACATATTTAAAGCAATTCCACTGCAAGTTTAAGATGCGAATGAGCTAGAAAACACAAGACTGGAAAAATGCACACACTCTCCCCTTTTCTCTCAGGCAGGACCAGAGTCGGGTGGATATGAAGGCCTAACTAATATCCTCCACTTCAGAAACCATTATGGCTTCAAATGGTAGCCACTGCGCTATTCCTACATGCATTCTATGGGAACATTCAAACTTCAATAACATCTTCAAGAAATAACCTACACTAACGCAAGATTAGGTCCAGTAAATTTGGTCCATTATCAAAGGCAATTCCAAGTACATTATGATAGTGCCATTTAAATTTGTGTGGAAACTCTACCCCACATGAATTCAGGTCTGAGTCCTAAGGCCCCTGAAAGGATAGGGTAGAAATGGAGGCGGGTGCGTCTTTAATGACTGAAGCTGGTTACAGGCGACCATCTGAAAACACTGACGATTCATCTCTCTTCAGATAATCATGCTAAATAATGGAAGAAAAATACCCAGAGAAGTATACAGTACAGAGGACAAAAGGGACAGTCTGCACCACAGAGTTTTAACATATTCCTGTAGACAGCAGCAGTGCACAGAGACAGGAGTTCCCTCTCTGTACAGATGAATGGAACCCTGCAAAAGTGAAAACTGCTTTTGAAACCACACCCTTTCTGTGCAAATAATTTAATTCCATGCACTCCACATTCAACCTTCTTCAACCACACAGGTGATAACAGTACTTCTGCAGATTCCATTTCTCCCTTCAACTACTGCGCTACAGTCTGACATTGGCCTCTGCCAACAGAGTGCTGAAGCAGCACAGTATATATGGAAGAAAAACAAACAACTGGTTCTACTTCACAAAGTCTGTTTTCCATACAGCTTTGAATGATCAAAATGAGCCGAATGACAATGGAGATTAAAAAAAAAAAAAAAAAAAGATTCTTTTAGAAGTAGAAAGTGAAAAAAAAAAACAGGAAATACCGGACATCAGCTGTGAAATGTGTGAGCATTATGAGAAAAGGAATTACTATGAAGTCAAAAAGGTTTCACCAAAGTTTACGTGCCCTAGAAATTCAGGGAAACCAATTTCATGTGAAAATGAACAAGAGTAAAGTATGGAGGTCAAATTGCAACTTTGTCTGATAAAAAGAATAGAATGACATCTGTATAGACAATGAAAACATGGCAGGGAGTCATGCCCTGAAAAGATCAAACTTGTAACCATCCATTTCAAATGGAGCTCGAAAGACATCAAGAAAATATGAACGTGAAAGAATAACATAAATCACCAGAAGAACTAAGAAATGATGTGCAGAATTCAGAACAGAATCCAGTCAGAAATCAATTTAAAGTGAAAACTAACTTGAAGGACTGAGACTGGGTAAATCAAGAAATACTTGAAAGAATACATGAAAGAACTTTGTATTTCTGTTTGTTCTAAAACAGGGTTTCACTATGTAGTTCAGGTAGGCCTTTACTTACTAGGTAGCTCCAGCTTGCCTTGAACTTGTAGGAATCCTCCTGCCTCAGCCTCTAGAACTAAGGTATAAGCCACTGCACTAGGCTCCCCCATATATTCTCTATTTTACTTGCTTTTCCCCTTCCTACCCAAGTAGACAAGACTACATATTGTAGGAATTTCAGGACAGTACTTTTTTGGTTTTTTAAATTTTAAATAATAAACTGTACTTTCTACCACTACCCTTTTGATGTGCTTTGAAACATTCCTATGTGTTCAAGTTCTGAGAATCAATCAAGATGCAATATAGCTAATTTTTTTATATACCTGTTTTGGAAAGAAAATTGTCAAACTTAGATATAGCATTTATCTAGAGTCTTCACATACTTTTTCAAGAAAATTGTGTACAAGAGAAATAATTTTTTAAAGGTTATCTACACTATAATGTTAATTACAAACATACATTATTACAAATTACAAAAAGTTGGAAGATGACTACAGGTATAATAGAAGACATATTAAAAATGAAGCTTTAAAGCCTTTAAAACATATATTAAGACAAAATGAAAAGCAAGATCTTAATAATATGAGTATAATGATTATATGACCACAATCATATGATCATAATAATATAAGTACATCAGTATGAGCTTGTAAAAGAAAAACCTAAAACTAATGAAACAGGACAAGCAGTAAAAACTAATTCAAGAAAATTTCCCAAAAACTTAAAAAACATATTTTTAATTATGTATGAAATTTTTCGGCTGTTTGGTCTAAAGATACAATGAAAAGTTCTCACTTTAATTCTCAGCTACTATTTATTTCAGAATGCTAACCCATAATAACCAAGACAGTTAAGTAAAATTACTTAATTTTAAATTTTTAAAAATATGCATTAGGCAAAATAGTTACATGGGATTAAATTATCATCACCCTTTAATAGTATTATTTTACATGCCAAAATGAGGTTTCACATTTATTTATATTTGAGAAAATATAAAACAAGGAATTCACATACAACATTACTGATTTTAAAGATTTTTAAAGGGTAAAAACATATCTACGTGTACTAATTCAGGAATAAAAAGAATATACCAGGGAATTAGTTTCAACAATCAAAATGAGAAGGAAGAGTAAGCATGAGAATTAAGCATATGGCTGCTACACAACTGAGAATAGATAAAAAAGAATACAGTATTCTAATGCCCAGGCATTCGATATTAGATATTGTACAATAGAAGGAATGGGAGAAGTGAGAATGGGAAGGGATACTCATTGCCCAAAGAAGAGGTTCTATAAGTTTTCTACAGTTTTAGTATATACTAAAAGAGGCAGCAGAATCCGTCTTCTGTATATAACATAGGAAAATTGTTGATTAATATTACTATTACTTAGGTCTTTATAAACTAAAATTCTAGAAGATATGACAATTTCTTAAAAATAAAAACCCTGCAAAAATTAAAAACTAGAACCTTGAATTTAAATTCTATTAGTATAAGCTCATGCAGTATTTTCCCACAATCAACTTAGTACCATCAAGAAATTCCAAATAGCGAGATTACAAAACTCTCATTTTTCATAAAGGAAAAGGGAGGGAGACAGAAGACATAGTGGAAACATAGCTTGATCTAGAATTGGGATACAAAATAATCATAGTAACTATTATTATGCTTGTATCTAGACTTCCTCCCAAAACCTCATATGGTCATAGGTGCAGCTTTTCAGAGGTGGCTGGGTGAAGAGGGTGTGACGCTAGGATTGTGTGATGCTGAGATCAAGAGTGTGTGATTACTCACCCATACTCATAATAGCAAGGCTTGTAATAGCTCAATCTTGGAAATAACCCAAATGTCTATCAACTGGAGACTGAATAAAGATTTTTTTTAAATAAAATGGAGTATTACTCTGACATAAGAAATGATAAGTCTGAGTCATTTACACTCAAATGGACATACCTTTAGGATACACTCATAAGTGAAATAAATAGGTCACAGATGTGTAAATACCATTATCTTTTCTCCGGTATGAGAATCTGAAAGTATAAATGAGTTACAGAATATATGACAGATATTGTGAAAGAGATAATATTCAAAGGTAAAAGGGCAGATTAAGCAATGAGGGGAAAAATGTTAAGAAAGCATATGTTTGGAGCCAGGGAGTTAGCTCAGTGGTTCCGGTGCCTGTCTTGCAAGCTCAAGGGCCGGGGTTCAATTCCCCAGTAACTAAATACAATACTGGGCAGGGAGACTCACGACCAGCAGAAATCAGTACCACACACCACAGTGCCAGGCGCGGTGGCTCACGCCTGTAATCCCAGCACTCGGGAGGCAGAGGCAGGAGGACTGCTGTGATGTGAGCTTGAGGCTGAGCTCGGGGCCAGCCGGAACTACAAAGCAAGACCCTGTCTCAAAAAAGAAAAAAAAAAAAAAACAATGATAGTATCATTTATAAAACATATTTATCAAATAAAAATTAACAGTCATCTTTTGGTAAATCAAAGTAAATAACTGAACTTTGATGGAATACACTATTAGCTATAATCTGAGATCAAATACTAACCCTACCAAGTCTCCAGTGCCAGCTCCCAATTTGCAAAGTATAGTGAACAGAAGAGTATGTAGAAATAAAAGTACACATTCAGCCAATTCTCACTGACGGGTCTATACCTCAAACCACAATGATTTTTCAACAGTAAGTAACAGCCAGGTGTCACTTGGTGGTTGAGTTTCATTACTGGAGAAGAATTAATAGGTGACTTTTTTTTGAGACTAGAATGTACTTAAATACAGGCATGCTCTGACTAGATGATATAACTGTGTGGGGCTACTGCCATATATGTGATGTGTCAATTGCAAAAAATGTTAGACAGCACATAGCTGTGAAAAGGATACAAGTACCTACAGATTAAGAATGACAGACTTTTTTTTAATTGAAATCTTTATTGGTACATTACATATACACATCATGATTGCACTCAACGATGAGAATTTGTACCAGTATATGATACAACTTCATTCTCATTTTTTTCCCATAGCCCTACCCACCCTACTAACCCCACCCCTTATATACATAAACTTTGTTTCCTTTCTTTTTTGTTATAATCTCATTATTTTCCTTCACCCAAAGTAAATCTGAGTTTAAGTGTATACATTTGGATAAAATAGCACTAAAAATTCTTAATAGCAGATTAATTATAATGCCGCAGTTCAATTACTCTTCTTCTAAGTCACTGGCTCCTTGTGTCTAGGTAGCCAAATGCAAAATTTATGTTGCTGTGGTTTTCTCAGATTAGGGACAGTGCTCTCTCAGGATACAGTTCTAAATCTTTTTCATGTTTCAACCAATTACTCTTCATCTTTTATATACATGAAGTATGTTTTTGTCTTTAAAATGTCATTCTCCTAATTCTTTTTCTCTCTTTTCTTATTTTTATAGTCACCCTCCATTATTACAACTGTTGTTATTCTGGCAAGCATTCTACCACTAAGGTTTTGCTGTGTTTCTTACATTATACCAAACTACAGTGGAAGATTTCACTTTTCTGAGATGCAGTGATAAAACGGATGAACTGGCATGGATGAAAGTCTATCTAACATTATATTTAGAATATTTTTCATTATAAGACTTACATTACAGTTTTTCTTTTCCAATTATATTTTGTCTTGATTCATTACATGTAGGACTCAATTATTGAAGGTAAAACTGGCTATTAGTTTCCCTTAAAATTATTTTGGATGGCACATGCACAAGCACATACCCACACACCACACTTACATCAAAAGACTGAAAATAACTGAGTTTCATCTTCCCTTGATACCATCTTACCCATCTCCGCATCACATCAGTTACTTAAAGTACACCAGGGAAATCTCAGGAATCAAGCTACTGTATTAGTCAACATCATTTAACAAACAAAAAGGAAATAGAAATAAGATTCCTATAAAGCTGGAAGGACCAGAACCACACCGTAAAAATTCAGAAAGGCCCATTCGCACAGAAATCGAAGTTAGTGTCACAGTGACTTACAGAAAAACAGAGGACAAAGAACAAAATGACATCCTCATAAACACTGAAGGCACACCACTGAGGCAAGGTGGCTCATGCCTGTAATCCCAGCACTTGGGAAGCAAAGGCAAGAGGATTGCTGTGAATTCAAGGCTAAGCTAAGGGCCAGCCTAAACTACAAAAGCAAGACCTTGTCTCAAAACAAAAAAAGAGGGCCAGGGATTTAGCTCAGCAGTTCCGGCACCTGTCTTGCAAGCGCAAGGGCCCAGGTTCGATTCCCCTGTAACCACATACAATAATGGGTGTGGAGACTCATGCCAGCAACAACCAGTACCACATACCACAGTGCCAGGCGTGGTGGCTCACGTCTGTCATCCCAGCACTCGGGAAACAAAGGCAGGAGGATTGCTGTGATGTGAGTTGGAGGCTGAGCTCAGGGCCAGCCTGAACTACAAAGCGAGACCCTGTCTCAAAAAAAAAAAAAAAAAAAAAAGAAGAAGAAGATAAGTATAGAGGCTGTGCTCTTTCTACCACAGCATTCTACATATGTTGTTTTAGTTATTCTTTTTAAAAATACATGAAAAGTAAGGAAATATACAAAATATCATAATATATGTACCAGGGTCAAATGCCATTTCAATTAAGAAACTTTTTCTTAGAACAGCCACTTCTGAAGTAGAAGTTCAAGTCTGGTTGGGTCAAGTATGCTGCACACATGTCTCCTAGCAAGCTAAGACCAAAAGAGTTCACATATGCTCAACTCCGTTCATAAAAACTGGCCTATAGCCACTTGTGGGCCTCCTGTTCCTACTCAGTCCTGACTCCTCTCACCTAAGAGCCAACTGTAAAAGGCAAAAAATACATACCTCACTAGTCAGCTACAGCCCCACTGCCCCTCTATGTTCATAGCCATGCCCACTCTCCACACTCTTATATGCAAGTGTATATAATCCTCAATAAAAATGGAAGTGTTCCCTGAAACGTCCCTGGAGTCTGTGGTAACTCTGCACCTCACCCTCCCAATCAGGGCCTCCTGTACCTGTCCTAACAACACACTTTGATAAGATTCTTAATGGGAGGACCAATTTGAACAAAAGAACAGTGATTTCAACTAACTAAAACTGAAACAATGCATTTTAAAGACAACCAAAGTACAGTGACAACAAAAGCAAACAAAACAAAATTTGTTTAAGATCACAAGATATCAAATGCTGTTGCCAAGGCACCAAACATTAGTCTGAAAGCTGCTAAGGGGAAGAGTGAGTATTTAGTCTGCCATTCTGTATGAATGTACACCATGGTAACCAATCAGCCAGAGTAGAGCAAGGTTCTTCTACACAAAAGAATTCCAGCATGTAGACACAAAGCATGCAATGGGAAATTTGTGGAAAGACCAACATTTTGCGGCCCTTTGTGAAATAAATGACTAGGCAAATAAATTAATACAGGCTTTTTAAAACAGTATGTATAAAGACCGTAGAGAATGCTCCAATGAAAGTGTCAGTATTCTACCCATTGCCCAGTGATCAAGCTTAGCATCATTAAAAATAGTGACTGGAATTATATACTGTTTCACTTAATTTAAAATGCACTGTACTAACAAGTGTCTTCTAAAAAAAAAAAAAAACCAGAAGCTAATTAATCCCCTCCAGACCTGACTTCTAAGAACTAAATGATGAACAAGTTGAACAAGGAAGCAACTCCTTAAATTCAAACTATGAAACATTATGTGTAACACATGGATTTTTCATAGGTCATAGTCTGCCAGATGATGGGGGGCACTTAGATTTTAAGATATTTAAGAGAAAAAACAACAAATCATTATGCAGTCAGTTTAGACTGGAGTTTGAATAAAACAAACATAAGTACTTCTCGAGATAACGAAATTTTAAAGTTTATGACATTAAATATTAAGAAATTATTAACTGTTGAGATAGTATTATGAAATCTTTATCTTTTAATAAATTCTCCAGTATTTAAATTAAAATTACCTCACATTTGAAATGTGCTTAAGCTTATTCCCACAGACTTGACCCGCTGGTGGTATACATGACTGTGCCACGGGTGGCTTGTACTCCTGGTAGTGCAGTATGGGACACCAGAGATTGAAGCCCCCTAGCAGTGACACACGAGAATTATGGCCTCATCACAAATGTGTTAAACAAAAGAATAAAAAACTCACTATGGCAAAACTTAATGGTAAATGACGTTAGATTATAGGTCTGTGAAGGTTGTTATTTACTCCAGTGGACATGTAAAACCTCTCTTAATAATATATCACCCTTTTGAAATATATTCAACACATAATTGACCAAATTTATTATCAAGAAGTTTTATTGGTAGGTTTTTAAAAAGAATGGGTTTTAGAATACTAAAGAATGATAATTCAAGACAGGACATATACAAAGATAATTAAAATATTAAATACTATTGAAAAGACCATATTTCAAACTACTAGTTATAATCATTGTGCCTTGTTACAAACAGGTATGGTTCTTCATGAAATTCACTCACCTTCTCACAAAAATTATGAAGCCTCTCCACAAGTTCAATCATTCAATTTACAGTAATCAATGCCAGTTTTTTATGTGTCAGCATGCACTATCAAAGAAAACACAAAATCCAGTCTTCGGGGATTTTTAGTTTTCTCCAAAAACAGTATTGCCAAGTATCTTTTAAAATGCAAGTTAGTAACAGGATTTATCCTTAAAGAAAAGGCTTCTAGAAGAGGTATGAGACAGCCAGGCAACACTGCCGTCTGTGGTTATACAACTAACCGAAGGAAACTGCAGTATTCAGGGAACTGCTCCTAGCGTAGCAAACTCCTTGGTAGTTGAGTTCTTAGCGCCTATTATACTACCAGCCGAACATGTATTCCATTGCTTTGGATACAAGACTTTCATCTTTTTTTGGCGTCTGTCTGTCAGAAATAACCTATCAACAAAAACAAACACATATAGGTTAAGTTCTTTGGTGACCTTCAATTCTTCAATTAGTGGCTGATTTAAAATTTAAACACAAAAATACATTTATGACACTGAGTTATATATTTTATAGATTAAAACATGAACTTATAATATCCTAATACTTTTAATAACGATAAAATCTCATTCCTTTGACAAACTAAAATACTGTGTTCCTTAAATTAGAAAACTGGAGAATTAGAAATGAGGAATCTAAAATACAGGTGTGAGAAAACAAGTAACACAATGATCTCCAAATGTTAGGATAAACAAAAAAACTGAACAGTCACTACCTCACTTACTGGATCACAAGTGTTTTAGGTGCTGTTTCTGGACATGTCCTTGCAATGGACAAGGCTGAACCCTCAGAGAATTAGAAGGAGACCATGATATATGAAATGAGTCACAATTCTTCCATTCTTCAAAAACTAAAATGAGCTTTTTAAAACTTTTAAATGGAAAGTTTTTCATCTACTAAAATAAAAACTAGCAATGTCTTCTTTTGATAACCAAGACTATCCCAATCTAAGGTTTTTTACTTGTGATATCATCAATTTCAGTCATCAACTGAGTTGAACTTAAAATAGCAATGTGCCACCAATGTGTACAGAAGACTTTCTGTATATATACAAATACTGTAGAACAGTGAACTTTCAAAATGCTCTAAGAGCAAAAAAAAAAAAAACCCCAAAATGTGCGGTGCTGTGCAAATAGCCTGTGTGGTCTCCTACTGAAATGCAACCTGGTGCTTTAAAAATCTAAGACAACTCTTGAATCCAGCAAGACTGTTTCTTTTTTGGAAAATTCAAGAAGTTTAAAGGTTCATCAAGGTAGTCAATGCAGCAGGAAACACTGAGTGTACACAGGATCTATCCTCAAAACAGTAAAACTGGGGCTGGGGATTTAGCTCAGTGGTTCTGGCGCCTGTCTTGCAAGCGCAAGGACCCGGGTTCGATTCCCCGGCAACCACATACAATACTGGGTGTGGAGACTCACTCCCAGCAGCAATCACATCACAGTGCCACACCACATACCACAGTGCCAGGCATGGTGGATCACACCTGTAATCCTAGCACTTGGGAGGCAGAGGCAGGAGGATTGCTGTAATGTGAGTTTGAGGCTGAGCTCGGGGCCAAACTGAACTACAAAGCGAGACCCTGTCTCAAAAAAAAAAAAAAAAACAGTAAAACTGCTCTGCCCTCAGTCTTCAGTAAATCTTTTTGACCAAATCCTTAAAATACCTGGTAGTCACTAGTAGAAGCTTTGTATGCTGTAGCAAGAGGCCTCATGGTAGAAATCCGGGGAGTACTTCCAGCTTGCGTTGGTGTACCTAAGGTTTTGATTGGTGGTGTAAAAGCTAGAGATGAAGATGACAAAGCACTCCTGTCACTGTTTTCCATAACACTCTGGAGAAACACAGAAACAATTACTTGCTTATAAATCTAATACCTATTATCTAATATTACATTTAATTTAATTAACCTTCCAAATAATTTTAGGATTGAGAAGACAGTATGCTTCTTAGCAATGGAGATCAAATGCCCCATCAATATCTCTATTCAGTTACGTCAAACAACCCCAATACAAGTGCAGACCAGAAGAAAAACAATCTTCTAACAAACACTTCAAGTCAGCAAAGACAAAAAGAGAGAACTGTTCAGGAAGCTAGAAACAAAGACCAAAACTATTAGTACCCATAACCCAAAACAGTTCTCTAGCCTCTATGAATACCTGTTTTTGAACAATACAATAATTACTCAAATGCATGGCTACATAAATTGTAAGGATAGCAACATGTCTACTTTGTTTGCTAATGCGAAGATACCAGCACCACATACAATGCTTACTATGTAGTACAAACAAGTGTGAATATACCTACTTAGAATATATTCATAACAATTTTATAAGCCACAAAGTTTAAAGTACATTCAATATTTCTTAATACATAAATGTAGTTCTTTAATATTTAGAAGTAAAAATGAGTAATAAAAAACTTCAGCTACTTAAAAGTTAACCACTAGTTATCACTCATGTGAACTTGTTCACTCTGAAATACCATCATTCAGCTAAAGTACTTAAAGAATCTGATGTTGCTTTATATAAGACACAGATGGATGAGTAGTCAAAAGACCTGATCTCTCGGCTTCATCCTGAACTACTCTGGATAACTTATTTATTATATTCTACTTGACCTCTTTGAAAACAAAGGGGTTGGGATGGATTATCTTTAAAGTCTTATAATTTAGTATCTTAGTCTTACCACAAAAAAATAATAAACATTTAATAAACTAAGTAAAAGAAACAGTGAATCCAAGTAACATAAAAACCATATGTTACTACTCAAGTCTTATGCTCTTCATGTAGACTAAGTTGCTTGTATTGCCAAAAACTTACTTTATCTATGCATGGCTTTACCCCAATCATGATGGATTCTCCAAATATCCTCCCATCTTTGCTTAATGCTTTCCGGGCCTGCAGTTTAGACTGATAACGAATATGCATCCAATTTCCTGTGTTAGACATCTGCAAAAAATGAAGTTGTCTCAAGACAAAAAGTATATAAACACTACACTTAATGAATTCTATTAGGAAACAAAAATGTGTGAGAAGGAATTTATACTTTTATATTTGATGCCAAGTAAAACATTAGAAACCAACAAAGTTCCTATGAGACAATTTGAGTAATCTCTGTTGAGTTCTTAATTCTCTAAAATAGACTACCTATATGGCAAATAGTCTCTGAAGGTACAACGATTCTCAAAACACCTGTTTCGTATAAAAAGGTTATATCAAAAGTTGCTATGAAATGTTTAAAAACTTAATCATCAATATGATTTTGTGAAGCTAAATTTGCAACTTATACAAAGTCCAATCATTTTTTAAAGCTCTCTATAAGAAAAAGAATTCTGAAAATGCTATAAAGTTAAGAGCTTCCCTTTTCCTTTCCTGCCAATAAAGGAAGTTCAAACTGGAAAACAGTAAAATAATATTAGCATAATCTATCTTTTCTTTTTTTTTAAGGTTTTTTGAGACAGGGTCTCACTTTGTGGTTCAGGCTGGCCCTGAGCTCAGCCTCAAACTCACATCACAATCCTCCTGCCTCTGCCTCCCAAGTGCTGGGATTACAGGCGTGAGCCACCACGCCCGGCACTGTGGTATGTGGTACTGGTTGCTGCTGGGTGTGGAGTCTCCACACCCAGTATTGTTATGTGGTTACCGGGGAATCGAACCCGGGTCCTTGCGCTTGCAAGACAGGCACCGGAACCACTGAGCTAACTCCCCGGCCCATAATCTATCTTTTTTTAAGAAACCGAATCACTTGAGGGGTAGATCTGAAACTCTCACTCATGCTCCCTTTTTAAATCCATTTTATCACACATTATGCAACTTTAAGCCATTTAGACACCAAAAGACATTATTTTTGAACATTTAAAAAAATAAAATTTCACATTTATCTAAAAATACAAAATTCAGAAGTAGTTTCCTTCAATTCACAGCTTTTTGTTCCTTAACCAAAATCCTGAACTGATAAAAAAGCAAGACTTACCACATGTTTTAAGATATTTCCATACTGTGCAAACTGTAGTAATATATAAGAAGCAGATGCTTGTGGAAACCTGAAAAAAAAAGTTGTCCAGACAAAACAATCAACTTCCACCATCAAGGCAAATGTATAAAGCACTCCCCCTAGGTACCTACAACATTACTAAGAGATTGGTAACAATCCTGTTTTACCTAAATAGACTAACTCTATCAATGAACATTCACTCAAAATAACTTAGTGTTGATTTGGCTATGCTCTACTGCCAGATTCTATTTCTGATCTCTAGAATTCCCATTCTCACAGCAAGTATCACAGCTCTTCGAAAATAGCTATGAAGCCTCGTTCTACAACTTATTTTATATTACATGTATGTTATACGTAGCTAGATATTGGCACTATCAGGAGGATGTTTTAAAATACTCACAACATTCTGCCTTGAACCCCTCAAAAATAAAATTTAGCACCAATATTAATAGCATATAGTCATTTAAAAGAATAGTAATCAAAATTTAATAGTCATATCTTCAAATGGAAAAATTCAATGATTTCCATTTTTTCTTTAAAAAGTGCTGTGTGGTTTGAATATTTTATAATGATAGCAGTACTTTACAGTCCAAACCACAAAACTATTTTCTATTTTAAAACTAGCATCTATTAATTATATGAAAAAAAATGTATCTGAAGATTCTTTACTAATTTATTTGGATGTTAGATCAGAACCCCAAAGGAAAAAAAATCAGAGAAAGAAATTAAACATGTTAAAATATCCCTGGATATGACATTTTCACCTTCAAGAAAGACAAATAAGGTGGGATGCCTATAGACCACAAAAAGAAAAAAAAAAAGGAAAGAACAACTGGTTTAAAGTGAGAGTGACAGTAAAACCCAATTCTAACACTGTAGGACCACGCTCACTCTAAACAGTAATATTTCAACACACTTAGAAACTGTCCAAAACAATAAATAATATTTGATGATAAATTATGAAAAAAAGGAATATATGACACATTTTAGAAGAACTTTACTATAAATAATCAAAATACAATGTTTTATGCATTAAAGGAGAATGCTTCAATCTCAGACAGAGGGTTACTAAAATATAAAATGAACAAAATAAAGAGGCCCTAGGAATGTGGCTGTCTTACATTGAGGGACCCCCTAAAAGGATTTAAATAATAAAGGACTTTGGGAATCATGAAAGTGACACCACCATTACTACTGAAACTGAAAAACGTAATTGGGAACTGTTCAGGTTATATGTAGATCTCCCCCAAGAGGTTCCAGTGTACACAGCTCCAGCTTTTTGCAAGGAGAGCGCACTATGTGAGCAGCCTCATTGTGAGGAGGCGGGGTCTGGTCAGGAAAGGCAGCCCTAAGGATTTAGCTCCCGCCCGGCTCCTCCGGACTCTGTGCTTTCTATCTGCCATGAAATGAGCAGCTCTTTGCGGTGCCACCCTGTATATCCATCCTGGCACCAGCTAAGTACAGACTGAAACATAAGCTAACATAAATCTTTCCTTAAGTTGTAGGTGTTGGGTAGTACGTCCTGGGAGGAAAAAGTGACTTAAGATAGGAACAGACATCCATGTTTATAAACATTCAGCTATTTTATGAAAATATAAATTTTAAACAATAAAAAACAGCCCAAATGTTACGTCAATGTCTAATTTTTTTTTCTTTTTTCTTTTTTGAGAACAAGGGAATGCAATGATCTTACTTCTAATCGAAACAGAGCCAAGAACACATAGAATCTGGCAATTGCTATTTTAAAAACTGTAGCCAGAAATAACTAATAAAGACTCTTCACCATGCATTCTTGTACTGTTTGAATTTTTAAAACATAAAATCTGTTAAACATTGTTCACTGCTCTTCAAGGAGTTTGTGTGTTATCTTTTTTACTACCAAAATCAATAAAGATCCAGTATGAGTAGGGCAAATATACACTTTGAGAAATAAACTTTACATAGTGTAGTATAAATATCAGCCTGAAAAATCAAAGATCTGAGTTTTGTTTAAGCTTTCCTGTTAACTAGATGTTAACAACTGAACCATTTTATCTGCCTATCCCTCAGTTTCCTTCTCTGTAAAATATACAATTATGGAATGTGATCTCTCAACTGCCTTAAAGTATTATAGGGTGCTAAAAATGTATTCAAGAGCTGGGGATTCTCAGTGGTTCTGGCATCTGCCTGGCAAGCATAAGGTCAGAGCCTGATCCTCAGTACCACATACCACAAAGCGAGGTGTGGTGGTTCAGGCCTGTAATCTTAGCACTTCAAGAGATCAAGGCCAGCCTAAACTACAAAGCAAGCCCGTCTCAAAAAAAAAAAAGGTGTCAATTATGCATCTAGGATTGTCATTCTGTTTCTAACATTCAATATTTTCTGGCTAGAATGTATAAACTTGGTGACACACTGCACATGCACATAAATTTCAATTTTGTTAGCTTGAAACTGGTTAAGTCCTCTAGACATAGAAAAATGACCATTACAAAGTGGGAAAGGTGCTCCCTAAGGGAGCAACTCTGCTCAAACAGCCAGTAAATATACTTGAGAGAATAACTTGGGAAGACACCCACAGGCACGATTTGAGAAAACTGAGATACTCTAGTTAATAATGCATATTGAAGCATCAAAGTGACATTGACCGATGTCTGCAACTTACTATGAAACATACAAACACCACCAATAGAATAAATGGATGGATGCAGATAAAGCAAATGTAACATTGTGAACAATGAGGTAGTGGGGATATGCGCCTTACTGTGCAACTCCTTCCATTTCTCTGTGCTGTCTGAAAATACCGTACTCATCCAATATTGGGCTACAAATGTATATTCAGAAAAGGAGCAAAAACCTTACCCAAACACAGTCACCCAAGTGTCATCGAGGTGATCTTCTGAGGTCAGAGAATCTCCTTGAGTATAGAAAGGATCCAACTGGGCAGGAGACAGTGTTGTCTTCCTGGGTTGACCAATATTTGCTGGACTAAACACACACTGCCCTATATTAGTATATTCGGTAAGTTAATCATCAATATAAATTTTGATTTATTTTAAAATCTTAAATTTAAGATCTTAGTTTATAAAATAAATACAACTGATGAAACACTTTTATTAATTAAAGATTTATAATTATATAAACAGTTCAAAACATGCAACTATAGGCCAGGCGTAGTGGTGCACAACCAGAATCTCAGCACTTGGGAAGCTTAGACAGGAGAATGGCCATGAGTCTGAGGCCAGTCTGGGATATGTAATGAGTTCGGGGTGGCCTGAACTACATTAAGGATACCTTTTGTCTCAAAAAATAAAAGAAACCAAAGCACCCGCAACTGTGTGGCGATGTTATAACCAGACAATGAGACAAAGTCACTAATAATTACACAGTTCATGATTCTGCAAATGTTTTATTATATATTATAAATTTGGCAATTACTTTATTACTTTTTGATTATGCCTACTAGAAAAATTGCTCAGTCGACCTAAAGGTGGTCTACCATTTTTTATCACAATATCTCTCCCTTTTTAAAACCCTTCATTAACAGAGAAAAACCCAAAGACTTTACTCTTCACTAGGTATTTCCACTGTGCCTCTCAATAGCATCCACAGTATCCCCTAAAATGTGAGAGCAGTTTCCTGGTACTGAGGTCATTTCTATCACAATGTCTCAATCTGTTGTTCTTATGATTCAGTAACAGCTCCATTTAATGAGCATCCCCATGTGTCCAAAACATACCCTGGCAAAGTCATTAGACATTCCTTTAACTCAGAGGTACTGTACATTTCTTGGAAGCAAAAACGTTTTCCTTCATATTTATAGTAGCAGTAATTCATTCAAGTATTTCTTCAGCATTTCATATATATCCGGTATCGCTATCCTCATTGAGGATATAACAGTAACAAGTAACTTTAAAAGCAGATAAATAAAACAATATCATCCCAATGGAGCCTATATCTTAGAAGAATAAAGATACCAAGTAGTGTGTTAGAAAACTGAAACTGAAGAAGGGAAGTTCACAAAGCACTGTGGAGAGAGAGACTGGTGCAGGACGAAGAGCAAGAAGCCCCTTCACAGTAGGCAGGGTGGTTTGGGAGCAGGGCAAAGACTTCAGCACAGGAAGTAACAATATATCAAATTATAACAAAAGCTTTTAAATAATTTCAAAGGTTTTGGTTTTTACATCAAGTGAGATAGGAAACCAATGAAAAATTTGGAGCACAAATGATGATAGCCCTAAAAGCCTGAAGTAAGAAAGTAGCATTAAGTGCTTGTTACCATACCATTAATTACATGCATAATTTTACTGAATTCAAACAATCCTGTAAGATAAATCCCATCATAGTTCCAATTTAAAACACCAAGAAACAGCCAGGTGTAGTGGCTCACGCCTGTAATCACAACACTCAGGAAGCAGAGGCAGGAGGATTGCAGTGAGTTGAGGATTGCCTGGGCTACACAGTGAGTTCAGGGCCAGCCTAAACTATAAAGCGAGACCCTGTCTCAAAAAACTAAACAAACAAACAAACAAAAAAGACATCAATAAATAGTATATTTAGTCAACCAAAAGGGAAACTCAGGCATGAGCCCTTAAGCAGCAATCCAGTTGGTACTGGCCCTTGTACTTACTACAGCAGCAGTATTGTAAGCATGATCAGAAGGCTCTTGTAAACTTATTTCTACATTAGCCTAAAATTTCTCTTTTTCATTCTCTTTATGGACATACAATGGATTTTTCCAGAGGCTACTCAAAATGATCCAGTGTTTCAGGCTGAACTGCAGAATGAGAACCACAGAACTCAGCTGTATTTTACTAAGATAAAGATATGAAAAACATAAAACTATGACCCAGCTATCATGAAAACTTTTTCTTTTAGAAAAGTTTTTTCTCACTTCAGAAGACTATATGCTTATACAGAAACAGAAGATTTTTAATAGATATACTTTAAGTTTTGTCTTAATTTTGATGATGCAAGGATTTTTTATTTTTATTGTATGTTTGCAATGCATAATGATTACATTCACCTTGAGGAATTTGGTATATAACACATTTTGGTCATTTTTAATCCATTTCGCCTCCTCGTCCTTCCTCTGTCCTTCCTCCATCCTTCCTGAGGCCTCCTCCCAACTCCACAGAATCCACCTCCTTGTTTCCTATCATTTCTCCTTTCTTTCATTCTTTCAATTCCTTATACTTTAGTCATCTCATATCAGAAAAACCATAACTGAGAGAGTTATAATCAGGTTCCAACAGCACACATCTACCATCTCCTGCAAGGACACCATGCAGCAAAGCACACCCGACTCTGGATGGGTGGAAGTGAATGAAGAGCTGTTCACTGCAGACGGGCCAGCTGCAGTCACAGGCGGACCCACATCCTGAGCAGAATGTAGATGACAGGCCTGAAATACCAAGCCTGAGCAGACATACAGCCCTTTTCCTCAAAGACACCCATACATCACTGAACCAAAAGAAAACCAAATCTGAATGCTTCTTTATTTTAAAGAAGAAAGAAAAGAAAAGAAAATGTTTTTTTTCATACTCCTTTAAAACCCATTAAAGAATACACAAAACGACAGAAAAATAAATTTCATTTTTCTGCCAGAATACTGAGATGAATGGCTTTGAAATCCAGTTTCTTTGTGTCTTTACGCAGTGATAAAATTAACTCCTCTTTTGGCAGAAGGGTAACAGTATCATTTCACTGGCACTCCTATTGTACCCAGGGAATAACATGAAACCTGCAACTGCAACAGCATATCTTACGTACCAGGCCCACCACCACCACTGATGTTGTATTTCCTGCCTGAGCTTCTCCCAGACCGGACCCTCCAATTTTCATTTCTTATGCAGTTCATATAGACAGCTGTAATCCATGTGAACAGAAGCTTTTTAGTCTTCAACTTCAAAAACTATAAATATCTAAAAACTAAGAAGTCTGAGAAAACCTATACAGCCAAGCTCCCTTCCCACTGATTTTCTGCTTGCTCCTTGCTCATCACATTCTAAAAATAAAACAGACCTGCTACTTGGTCATTTATCCTGAATTCCCAAATAAACTGAAAAATCATCCCAAGTTTGACCTCAAGTCATTCCAAAGACTTTACAGTCAAAGGGATTTTTAGAAGATACACCTAAGAAGCAAAAAGATTCTCTGTACAGGGCCTGGGATTTAGCTCAGTGGTTACCGCACCTGTCTTGCAAGTGCAAGCACCAGGGTTCAATTCCCCGGTAATCATATACAATACTGGGCGTGGAGATTCATGCCCAGCAGCAATCACTACCACACACCACAGTGCCGGGCATGGTGGCTCACGCCTGTAATCCCAGCACTCTGGAGGCAAAGGCAGGAGGATTGCTGTGATGTGAGTTGGAGGCTGAGCTCAGGGCCAGCCTGAACTACAAAGCAAGACCTGTCTCAAAAAAAAAAAAAAAAGATTCTCTGTACATTCTTAAGAAATAAAGACATTCCCTGACTCCTCCCAAAAAAATCACTGGTGAAATTTTTATGAAAAATCTGCCTAGTACCCAGACCTGAGATTTATAGGGTACATTAGTGTGTTAAAAACTCCCAGAGGTTTTTCAGTAAGGAAGTCTTGATATCTTTATAACCTCACCCAACTCAAAATTTCTGATATTACCAAATCACAATATCCTTACAAAACAAGTGTTAGTACTGCTGATCTTATGTCAAGTGCCTCTTATGTGCTTGCAACAGTGCAAACCAAAAACCACATTTATGGCTAACACTGCAATTAAAACTGAGTACTGAGGTTTTATTTTAGGAAAAAAAAAAAAACTTACATTAACATTTTTTGTCTTAAAGGGTAAACACAATAACAAAGCTTTTAATAATACAACCAACCTTTTGTTGAAAGATAAAAGTTTGCATTTGGTGTGCTTTTGCACATTTAATGTGACCTCTGCTGCTATATGCCTGCTGCTCAGCTCTCACATCAACAGGGCAGAGTGCCCACTACAACATGCATGCCAAAGATTGGCCACCACTCCTTTATAATGTCTGACAGAAGAATTAACAAAACCAAGCCTATTGAGAAATGAGTAAGGCTGCTACTCAAATCTAAAACAGATGTAACAAGGGTAGGTATTCACAAGTATAAATGATTCATGAGCAATGATTTCCTCAAAGCTGTATGAAAATTTAAAAACAATATTCAATGGATGGAAATATGACACGCCATTAACCATTCCCAAACTAGGACTGGAGAATCACGTTACTCTTAACATGATAAAATTCAAACAGCCAAAATCAACTGGAGAAGACAAAAAGCCCAAGCAGTCTCTTAAAATTTATCACATTCCACTGGTACTGAATTACACAGAACACGGAAATATCCTTGTGCAGGGGGAAAAGTAGCATATCATCTTGCTTTCTGGAAGATAACTTGTAACTGCCTTCGAATCCCCGAATTGGATTGTACTGAAGGACAGAATGCTGCTATTAGTAGCCTTGAGCAAGTCACTGACCTCAACACAACACATCATTTAACATGACAGAATTCTGTAATTGTACTGCGATTCTATTACTTAATTATTGGAAGAAGACCAAGTCATTGAGTTTCTTCTCAAATAATACAACATAATTTACAAAGTGACTCTCGTCACTAAACAATGCCAAAACAAAAATATAGTCTTGACAAAATCAAAACTGAGTTATCAATAAAAACTGTAAATGTTAACTATGACTTTAAGTAAAGAAATAGAAGTCAACACCTAAGAACTTCAAAACTCTGAACTCTTTAAGTTTACTATGTTAGTACCTAGACCATGGTCTCAAATTTAGAATCCAGAACTAATCTATTTACCAATGTAACTTCTCCTTCAAGAAAAGTGTCTCAGACCATCCAGATGTGTTAGTCTTATGAAGAAGCCTGCAGAGGTGCTCCTTTAACTGCAGGGAATACCTACCAAGACCTCCAGAAGACTACTAAAACCACCGAGGTTACTGCTCCCCAAATTTAATGTCTGTTGTTATTTTTTTCTCAGTAATGGAGATTCAACCGAGGGATGCTCTACCACTGAGCTCACCTCCAGCCTCCTTATTTTGAAACAGAGTTGGCCAGGTTGACCCTGAATATCTTGTTCATCCAACAATTAATCATGAACTGCAAGCAGTAACTTCTGAGGTCTGAGTTGTAATCACTGAAATTAACACAAATTTTTTTGCTTTCTTCAAAATTTCATAAAATGTGTTTCAATTCAAGAGGATTTATTTTTACATTAGATCATAGCAATTTTAGCATATCTTTTTTTTTTCATTTCCTACTCAATCAAGAACTTTCTATGTTTTCATTTAAAGTATTTTATGGCTTCTTCAGTTCAGATCTGAATTATCAAGATGATTCTTGCACTTTGGTACCATTAATGAAATACAAGCACTACAGTACTCTGAGAGAAGACTTGGAAACCAAGATGGCTGCAAAGTAACTAAAGGGCGAGTAATCAACAGAACGTACTCTGCCTCTTCTGGGCAGGACAAAGCAGAACAATGCAAAATTTCATCAAGTTACTAAGATTGATGTGCAACTTAAAAATGTGTAATTTCTAGAATGTTCCATTTAAAACTGTAAAACTAAGTTGAGACAGAGGGTAACTGTCTAGATCCTAGAATACAACAAAGATTTTCAAAACTATCTGCATGTTTATGTAAACAGCAGTAAAGTCAACAGGCTAAAAATCAATTCATTGACTCCAGAAGTCTGCAATATTCAAGTATTTTATAAAACAAATCAAGCAAGTGAAGATATACAATAAATATGAACACTAGAGAGGACGAAAGTTATAAATGAATGGAATCCCAGAACTGGGACATAGCTCAGTGATAAAGTTCTTGTCTAGCACATGTGAGGCCCTGAGTTTAAATCCCAGCACTACAAGAATGACATCCCACTATTTTACACAGCTATCATACAATTATCTGACTTAAAACTGAGCTTATGGTTACTTTGAAAAAGGTAATACAAATTAAATTATTTAAGGGAATGCTAATTATTTACATTCTAGTGATACATATAACCATTTCTTTCTCATCACCACAGACACAACAACGGTATAACATACTTCAAAAATAAAGTTAATTTAAAATCAAAATGAAATGTCTCACTTTGATAAATACTATATATTTTAAAAATATCTCTTTACCAACTACCTTACCAACTATCCCTTTAGGAAGTTGGCAGACACACAGGTTTATACAAGACACCCTTAAATTTAGTTCTTACACAAAAATATGCTTATAACCCAAAACAGTAAAAGGCACTTTAGCATAAAATCTGAAGCCAATCCAGCTTTTCTATCTTGTATACCATTAGGAAGGTACAATTTAGTTATGCTGTGTCATGTAATAACTTTCAAGCAAGAAACTAAACGAGGGCTCAAATTAAGACAACCATTATAACCTTTAAAAATAAAACAAATCAAAATTAAGTCTCAAATGAATAAGTGATCTAATTTTACACTGTCAACTACTCTAAAAAACATAATTACTCATACATAATCTAAAAGTATTTACATAAGTTTAGCATAATTGCCCCCCACCTCATTAATGTTTAATTGCTCCACTGATTTCACTTCCTTTAAATCAGACTTCAGGTATCCACACCCTGTGCTTTACAAGACAGAAATAAAGTGTGCCTATTAAACCACATCACATTGGACTATAATTTGACTCCCTTGGTAAATCACTACTCAAAATTCTTCATAAAATACAATTAAAGTGAAGGCAAAAGATCTTATTACCCTTTACAAAAATGTCTTCCATTAAAGAACTCCTTAACTATTTCAAAATAGACCATTAACCTAAATGCAAACAAAGAGTAAAAAGAGCAGTAACTTTAACAGACATATGTCACTGAGGAAAAAGAGGTCCCTGATGTTGTCAACCTCTTACCACAAAACAAGTCCAAAATGTGCAATAAAAAGCTCTGCCTCAGCCCAATGTCAGGTCTGACCTTTACCCCAGTTTCTGGGAAGTAATCTCTAAACCTGGGAATTTCACTGCAATCTAACTCTGTGGATGCCTCACACAGCACCCGGTACTTTATGCTAACAAGGTGACTGGTCACCCCATAGACACTGATCATGTGGGACAAGGATGAGAGCTGTGGGTCACACATCATTACCACTTTCTGAAGAAGAATCACACCGACAAGATAAAAGGGCAGTAAAACCTCTCCACACCATTCCTCCAATAAACTTCCCTACTTGAGAAGACTGCATCTCCTGACACTCATGAACAAGGGAAGGATAACACACTCCCTGAGCGCAGGGCAAAGGAAGCCTCTTCACATTTGGAAGACTCCCAAGACTTCATCCCTTTGTTCTGATTTATACCTTTTTACTGTAATAAAACCACAATCATCAGAATAGCACTTTGAGCAAATTCAGAGTCCTTCTAATAAATCATCAAACACTACAGTAGCCTAGGGAACCCCAAAATTTATAGCAGTTGGTATGAAGTGACAATAGCCCTGGGGACCCTCTCCCAAATTCTGATGTATTTGCACCCACAAAGCACACTGCACAATGGATATAAACAACATCCCGTTAGGTTCAGTGAACTGAACATCTATGTTCACCTCTAGCCCCTCCAGACACCTAATGACAAGCATTCCGGAAAGGCCAAGACCCTGAAGACCACAGGAGCTATGTGAGCCTCCTGGCTGAATCACGGAAAACCAGCTGACACTATAGATGCTCAGCGTCAGATGCCAGGCCGTTCCCTCATCCTACGCAGTGAGGCGACTTATCCTCCCACTCAGCCTCAGACATCAACGATTTTGTCTTGGAAGAAAGAGAACCTCAACTGCTCAAAACTCCAGTGAATCTAGAGCACAGAATGGCTAGGAGGAGATCAACTACAAGCAAAGATCTGTTACAATGAAAAAGAGACTTCTCTGTGTGAATGCAGAACACCAGGTTAGTTATGACACTGCTAACACGTTCCCAGCAGGGCCCTAATTTGTACACTTCACTGCTGGGAGTCCTAAGCCACCAGTGTACACACATGACAGTCCCATGCATGACTGTATCACTTGTACTACAAGCTGCCCAACAGGACAGTCATGCATGTACCACTGAGTAGGATGAGGTTAAAGAAGTCTCCAAGAAAATATAGGCTGAATAAATGTTCTCACAACAAAAAAATCGGCATATTGTCTGAAGTCCTATAGTGAAACCTACTGAGAAGCAAAGCAGCCACTTTTTATCAATTCTCTCATTGTCTGAGCCAACAGTGAACTAACTCTTCATAAGGAGGTTCCCGGTTAGAGCTTCACTGAATATGCACACTTTCATCAGCAATGACAGAAAGGGGAAAAAAACTCCAAAAACGTAAGAATTAGAAAAGACCACAAGAGTGGTAAGAAAAAACAGTTAACCTCACTGGTAAAAAATTTAATAAGACAAATAGGATACAGTATGTCAAACCATTCAAAGAACAAAAATGGTTCTTAGAAAAATTTTAAACTCTAGAATCAGGCAACGTGTCATTCCATAAAACAGAATAAGTGTTCCTGGTTTTGGAAATTAAAATGACAGACCAAAGGAAAAAAAATTACTGAGAAAATAAAACATAGATACAAATGCTGATTTGAGAAATGAAAACTACAAATCTCTGCAATGATCCACCACACAGATAGAATTTAGAAACAACAAAAAGCAAAGGAAAAGCAATTATCAAACAAATAATACAGAAGTATCCCCAAAATTGAAGATTCTAAGGGTCTTGATTCAAAGGACTATCAATTCTTTAGCAAAACAAATAAAAATGACCTAACTGAAATTGGGAATGAAAATATTACAGAGATAATAGGATTTTTTTCCCCAAAAGGTCACATAAAAATACTCACCACCTTTGACTTCCATGGACACTGGGAGGAGGTTCCTCTGAAACTATAGGCTGAAATACTACACCCAAACCAGCAAGCATAAGACAGGGGTCAGGGACACTTGTGCCAGCAGATCTTGAACCTCACTTCTTATGCAAGCTGTTAGAGAAAGTATCTTAAGTATGTTCTACACCAAAAAGAGGCCATAAAGAAAGAGGATGATCTGCTACATAGGAAAAAGAACTCATTAGTGTACTAGTCAGCTCTCCACTGCTGAGACAATAAACCTGACACACACGATTTAAAGGAGAAAATTTTTATTCTGCCCCATGGTTTCATATTTCTTTCTATGACCAGCTCTCTCTATGGCAGAAACACTGGAGCAGAAGAGCCTAGCAGAGGAAAGGGGCTCACCCGATGTCACCCGAGCCACAGAAAGGTATAAAGAGATCTGGAGGAGAAGGAACCAAGGACAACCACTGACTCACCTGCCCAACCAAGATTAACCGTGGCACCAGCGGGGCATCTCTAGGTCCTCACTTATTTATCTCCTAAGTGCCTGTCAAGCTAATCATGGTGAGAGATTAACGATCACAACTAGAAACTAAGGCAAAGCCTAGGATGACAGTCACACGATACTGAAACAGGAAATAGCCGAGAGGCTCAGGGATAGACATTCTTGGCCTAAAACAAAGAAAACTGATTTAAACAGAATATTCTATGGAAAGATAAATATGTATCATAGCAACAGAATGTTTGCTTGAAGGGAACAAATGACACACAAAAAAATTAAACTATTAGGGGAAAAAAAGGCAATTATCAACTATTGGAAAAAGTTTTACAAAAGGGATAATTCACTACACTAAATGGTTCCACATTGAACAGTGTTTTTAATCACAGTAATATAAACAATGCAAAGAAATAAAATATAATTACATTCAGAAAATAGAGCAATAGGAAAATTTTCTCTTTCACTGTCAAAGAGAAATGCACCATATTTAAAAACTGAAAATCAAAAACCAGCAATAAAGGCCACGGTCAGTGGCACAATCTTGAAGTCCTAGCACTTAGGAGACTGCAGCAGGAAGATCTCAAATCCAAAGCCAACCTGGGCAACACAATTCAATCCCATCCCGTATATAGTGACTCAACCCCACCCCCCCAAAAAACAGCAAAGTAAAACAAACAATTAGCAATATAAAGTTGTATGACTGAGCCCTCCAAGGCAGTCACATTCTAGTATCCAAAACCTGTGAATGCTGCTCTCTCAGGCACAGAAGAACAGAGTTGTGTACACATTGTGACATGGGGAAATTCCCAGAACCATCAGGTGGTAACCCTGCCAGAGGACAGCAGAGGAGACTTCATACAGAAACAGACACCATGACAGAAGCAGAAACTAGAACAGTGTGTCTAGATGAAAGAAGGCTGCACAACAAAAGAATACAGCCACAAGATGAAAAACGGGAGCTCACGCTTCCTAGGACTCTCAAAGGATCTAATCCTGCTAACATCCTGACTTTAGCCCCATGAAATTGGTTTTAGACTTTTGTCTCCCAAAACCATCAGAATAAATGTAAGCTGTTGTAAATCCTGAAATTTGTGGTGAGCAGTTAATGGCTACAGGAAACTAATAAAGCATCTCATCCAGTAGGTCTGGAACAATTCTGGAATGAGGCTAAAGACTGCCGCAAGTAAGTACATGTGAATTTACTATTTTTACTACAATATAAATATTGTTCCTTCCTCCCCCATTAATTGGAGACAACTCAATCACATATGATTAGCTAGTCTGGCCTGAGACAAAATAAGTTTTTAGCAAATAATTAAAATTATTCAAGATTATCTAGGTAAGCCTGATATAATCACAGGGTCCTCAAACAGGGAACAAAAGGAGAAAGGTGATATAAGACACAGAGGCCACTACCTGCTCTGAAGAAGTCATGAGCCAAGAGACATACAGTGCCTCAAGAAGTTCATAAAAGTGAAAAAAGGGAAAAAAAGACTTTTCTAGAACTTCCATGGGAATATGTCCCACCATTGCCCTGATTTTAGCTGTTCACACCCATTTTGGACATCTGACCTCCTGAATCATCAACACAATAAAGGAGTTATTTTAATTGAGTCATATGGGACAATATGGTTTATCTGCAATAAGAAATGAAAATATGCTAGAATTAGGTCAATATTTACTTGATTTTTTTTTTTTTTTTTTGGAGACAGGGTCTCGCTTTGTGGTTCAGGCTGGCCCTAAGCTCAGCCTCAAACTCACATCACAGCAATCCTCCTGCCTTTGCCTCCCATGTGCTGGGATTACAGGCGTGAGCCACCACGCCTGGCACTGTGGTATGTGGTACTGGTTGCTGCTGGGCGAGTCTCCATGCCCAGTATGGTATGTGATTACCGGGGATCGAACCCAGGTCCTTGTGCTTGCAAGACAGGCGCTGGAACCACTGAGCCAAATCCCCAGCCCCATACTTGATATTATTGAAGAAAACATGGCTTGCTACAAAGAACA
>PVIR01006740.1:0-64422 GCA_004026965.1 Petromus typicus | reverse complement strand
TAACCTCAGTCCCTGGGCGCTCCTCCGGCGGGGGCCTGGAGACAAGCAAGCTCCAAACCCGGCGCAGATTCAGTGACGCAGACTCGGTGCCGCAGTCACCGCTTCCCGAGCCGCCTGCTGCTAAACTCAGTCCCTGGGTGCTCTTCCGGCGTGGGCCTGGAGGCCAGTAAGCTCCAAACCCGGTGCAGATTCAGTGGCACAGTCGCCGTTTCCCGAGCCGCCCGCTGCTAACCTCAGTCCTTGGGCGCTCCTCCGGCGTGGGCCATGCCTCTATATTTGTATATTAAATTGGAGTTTGGTTAGTATTTTTCCATGAGGTCTAGATAGGAAAGTATCTTTGGCTCAGTGGACAGTGCAATCTGTTGGTACCACTCAGTTCCACCATTTTAACATGCAAATTGATGCAGATTATACATGTATGAATTAGCCTGGCTATTTTCCAGCAAAAAAAAAAAAAATTACAAAAGCAAGGAGCAGTCATGATTTGCAAAATAATCAACCAGTAGCTCTAATTACTATCATAATTTTGATGCAGCAATGAGCATAAATGATATTTTGAGATATCTACAACTCTTATAATGCAATATGTAAATTTCATTGATTTTCGTTGGTAACAAAGTCATAGATACTGCTGATGTTAACTATGATTTGGACATTCACATATGAAGAAAATACTAAATTATAGTTAGAGATTAGTGAAATAAAGATGTAAAATTTCACATCCAAATTCACAATTCCCCTGAGTTCTATCCATGGGTCACAGAAGAAGAATCTTTTGAGCTATTAGTTCAAAATGTATTTGCTACCAATTGAATAAGCAATTAATTCAGGATGAATGACCAGTCTTTCTGAGTTTGGAATATAAGCAGACGCTGGTCACACAGCTATGTGATTATGGTGTAGGACAGTTACAAGAACTGACTTCCATGAAGTCTCCTAGCTCCTAATAGAGGGCTTCAGGATCAGTTACTCAACAGAAATGAATCTAGAAGGAAGCAAAGAGGGTTGAATACAATTCTTTGGTGCACAGTAAAAGAATTAGCAGACAGAGATCTTCCAGCATTCTTACATTTTGAGGAAGTTGCATAACCGTACTGCATTGCCAAGATTTGCAGGCTGGTTCTGCTATATACATACCATATAATGCAAAGGAAATTACTAAGGGAAGCAGTGGGCAGACTCATGACCTTGGCCAGATAAGGGTAGATTTCTCCCTATGTTCATAAATTATTCAAAAGCCACTACTACCTTAAAATTCCTAAGAAAAATGTAAACATTGCAGCAGTAACTTTTAAACACTACAATTTTCACTAGAATTGCCTTATATGCAATTCTGCTTTGTAATGCAGTTCCAATGTAAGTATAGCTACTGCATTGATTGGGTCAGAGAATCTACTCAGATTTCTAAAGAGATCTAAACAAGAGGTTTTTCAGGACTCAGACATTTAGTGTTCCTTTAAAGTGGTAGTTAAGAAGAAAAAGCCTGATATTTTGAATTTATGGCAATAATAGAAAAATTGCTAGGTACTTTTGATGAAGGAGTTTAAAGTGAATGTAACACTGCATATATTGACTTCATATTTCAATGCACACCCAGATTTATTGATTAGAGAAGGACTGACTCAAGCCAAGATTGATTTGATAGAAATCACAGCCTGCTTATTTATCATGTGGAGAAAATTTACACATCTACCTAGGCATAGGGGTATTACTTTATTGACTCTGAATTAAGTCTTGGCTCAGTGTCAAGTTTTCACCTGCAACCTGCAGCTTTCTTTTGGGAAAATTTTTGTTTGCATATGAGCAAGAAACCATGAATAGAGTGATTTAGTAATTTAAAAGTACAGAATTACTTTGAAAAATCAAATATAGTAAAACCATTTTAACTGGCATTTGTGGTGATACTAATGTTGTTGACCAAATGAAGTTCTTTTCATTCTGCTTATAAACAAAAAATAATATAAATAAGAAGACAAAATTTCAAAGGCTTTTTAGATATGTTTATTTATCAAGGAGTATGTCAACTGAAATTAGTCCCTATTTAATAAGTCAGGATATTAAGGTAAATCATTCAGGAACAAGAACTCAAAGGCAGTCTCCTAAGGACTTTAACTTCGAACTTTATGAGGTTAACAGTAACTAAGCTAATACTTATGAGGCACTTACACTATGCCAAGATTATGCTACAAATCTTCTTAGGTGGTCTTCTTTACATTCATTTATAAAATACCATAACTGTTGCTATGGTTATCTTACCTTTGAGAAAGGGGATGTTCAGAGAGGCGAAGTGACTTGCTGGAGGTCTCACAGCTAATACATGGAGCTGGCACTAAAATGCGCTCTAATCTGAGGGATTGTGAATGACTTATTCTTCCTTAACAGAGAGCAGGGAGTAGGAGAGAGAAGGAACACACCGAAGTGTTTAACTGAAAATTCTAGGTATTAGCACATGCTAACATTAATTACTCAGAATATGGGTTCCTAACTATAAACCAAGTGGGATTAGGTTTTAAAAGACAAGAAGCTAATCCCATTTGTTGTGAGATGGTGATTCCTCTCAGCACCATAACTGCTTTTCAAGGGAAAGAGCTGCTCATAAGTGATAAAGGCCATATTACTGTTCAAATGCCCTTTTCATACTTTTTATGCTGCCAAAGGTACATTACAAATGAAATACAAGGGAAGAATAATTCAAACTGCTCGGATGGTGGCATTTTGTAAACCTCAACGCCATAGTACAAATCTCTCTCAAACCGCTGGAAATCCGTCTTCATAGCATAGAGTAGGTGGGAAGGGGCTGCAAATCCTTCTCAACCTGACAGCTCCAAACCTAACTTGTTTTCTGATTCCTCAGCCATGACAGGTTGGTAGTGGGTATTTTTCACTTTAGGAGCTGAGGATTTTTGCTGGCATGTGGAGGTCCAAGGAACTGGAATTTGATGCTAGATTCTAGGCAGAGAAGACAAAAGAAGGAGAATGGAGTATACTTAGGCCTCTTGCAGTGATTCTATATGAAAATAATATTTGCTCACATAGTATTGTAGGAGTTCCTGTGCTTTCAACGATATCATATTTGCAAATTCTCAAGATCTTGCCTGCTGTGAACAGATGTATTTGCCTCACTCACTCAACTGTTTCTTTAACTCTTTTGTTTTGAAGAAGTCTGTCTTCATAAATTTTGAGGTAGCAAATGTCCCATCTGCTGTGGAATATTACTCCATCACACATCTACTGAGCCTGAAACTTGCACCACATTCCATTTATTCAGTAAGTTTCTCTCTTTTTTATGTCTGTCCTTTCTTCCATCCAATCAGCAGCCTGTCCAAACTATATTTGTTCTATGTTAAGCACTCTGTTGCTTTCTAGAAATTCACTGGTGATTACAATACATGGTGTTTTCACCTTTGAGTGTACAGCCTACACTCAAGGGGAATAGACAAAAAAGTTAGAAAATAGAAGTAATTCACTTCAAAGTGTGCCAAGTGCTAAGATGAATAAAGATAAGTCAGGAAGCTATGATAGCAGTTACTAGGAAGGGATCTATATAGCACATTCAAGTGTCAGTTCAGTCAACATTAAAATATCCCTCTAGAAGGAACCTTAGGTAAAACACAAATAGATTGTATAGCAGGAGTAATGCACTCACTAGCATGCTCACATTCTCAGAGGATATGACTCTGAGGGTCTTGGAACAGATCTTTTTGAGTGGTGTGTGGTTCAGGGAGCAGAAAAATAACTGACCTTTTTCTATGTGCTGGGCTCTCCAGTAGGTACTAGATCATCTCTTTGCGTTGTAACTGAAGCACTAAGAGATGAGCATAAACTCCATTCTAGAAAGAAGAAAACAGGTTCTGAGAGGTTCAGCAAGTCGACTCATTTGAGGTTAGTTAGTAGCCAAGCTTAGGAACAGGAGGGCTAGAGTACTGGGTGTGTGTGTGTGTGTGTGTGTGTGAGTAAAATCTAAAGTTTAACAAAAGAGAAACAGAGGCAAACAAAGGAAGAAGAGATATGGTATCATTGGCCAAAAATGAATAAGAAAAGCTAGTCTTGGGGCTGGGGATCTAGCTCATTGGTTCCAGTACCTGCCTTGCAAGTGCAAGGGCCTGGGTTTGATCCCTAGTAACCACATACAATAATGCTGGGTGTGGAGACTCATGCTCACCAACCCACCAGCAACCAGAATCACATACCACAGTGCCGGGCGGGCATGGTGGCTCACACCTATAATCCCAGCAGTTGGGAGGCAGAGGCAGGAGGATTGCTGTGAGTTCAAGGCTGAGTTCAGGGCCAGCCTGAACTACAGAAAGTGAGACCTTGTCTCAAAAACAAACAAACAAACAAACAAACAAAAACCCCCAAAACCTAGTCTTATCTTTAAATTGGTTTCTGTTCACCTGAAGAAAGGTGACAAACTCTTGTGCAGGACAGGAGGACGTTGTGAGAAATACTAATATTCAAGTCTAAACTGTGTATTTTACTGAGGAAGATAAACAAGGAACGATAGTGGTAGCAGGCAGGATGCTTTGAAAAACCATGAAGAGGAGATTTTCAAAAGCACTTTAAGCAAATATTTCCTTAAAATATAGTGCTTATTTCCCCTTTCTTGGATAAAGTGATTTTAGATTTCATGCAAGTTAAATACAAAACAATAGCTACTGAACTGTCTGGAAGGTGAACAGGTATATTAAGATCATTGAGTTATGAATCACTGAGGGCTATATGGTTCCAGGCAACATCCCATCTGTGGATTCTGTTGCAGTCGGAATGCATAATGCCAATTGTCCCCAATTCCACTTCCCATCACTGAAATGTGACAGTGATTAAATACAAAATGCACAGGATTGCAGTGTGTAAGTACACATTTAAAACAATAATGGCCTCTTGTCAGATAGCAGGGAGCAGTGAAGTTTCATAAAATTTGTTATTATACTTGCAAACAAAGCAATATTTACAATGTATTGACACACAGCTACATAACCCAATATAAGGTGAGGGAAGGAGTTATGAAAGCTGGAATGGAAAATTGTGAACATGGAACACTGCCTTTAAGGAATCATAAAAGAACACAGAAGAGAAACAGTTTTAAAGTCAGTGTTCCTTACACATTTCTGAATAGCCCCCAAATTCTCAGTTTCTTTTATAAATCAAAGCAAAGGCCAGGGGAGCAGGTTGTTGAAGTTTGCTTCTGGCTTAGCATTTACAATCTCAATTCAAATTTCTAAATGATGTTATACTTCTTAAATCTTTCATTCTTCTGTGAACCCTAAACTCCATGAAGCCGGAAATAATGCCTATCTTTCTCAGTGTGGTATCTCTAGCATGTAACTATGCCTGGCACATAGTATATGTTTAATAAATATTTGATATTTGAATGAAAAGTTGTTCTCTTGTCTGCTTTGCAAGCTCCTGTAATGTTTCTTCCATACTAAGAAACTGCCCCTAGGTTCCATATCTTTCTGTACCCAATTATTTTCTCTAAATCTATTTATGCTATATTTTACTGCCTCAGAGAATTTCTAGAGAGAGCAGGTTTGAACCGATAAGATTAATAGTTTGAGGCCCTGTATTAATCCAGATATAAACAGAAAAAGAGGAAACCATCGGAGGTGATTAGAACAGAGCAATTTAAGGCAGCGAACTGGTTATAGAGGTACATAGACATATATGTATAATTATGTACTTATAAAGCTGGCTTTACATCCTGGATCAAGAGTATGTTGAAAGCAGTGCTTTGGATACAAACTTTCTCCATGAGCTCAGGCCATTTAAGGGTTGGAAAGAATCTTGAACTTCATTCAACTCCAGCTCATCAGAGAGCTGTTGTATCCTGTGTGTGGGGGGATTACTTTTTATTGCGATCTTTCTTTTCTTCTTTCTCCTAAGCACAGAATGCCTACTTTCACATGGACACATTTTTATTTAGCATCAAAGATTTTATTTTCCTGCCTTCATTGTACTGAGGGCATGCTAACTTTTAGGCAGTCATATGTAAGCAAAGGTGCCATGTGGTAGGCACTTCCAGGGTGTTTTCTAAAAGGTATCAAGTGGTACTTCCACAGAGGATTCCTAAAAGGACATTTTAAAGAGAGGTCTTGTTTGTTTTGCTGCTTTTCTTCCTCCTTCAGACCTAGAGTGAGAACATGAAGGTCAGAAATCTGGAAGACCATGAAGTATCCTGAAGGATGGAAGATCTGTGATAGGATGATACAACAGAGATATAGGAACCTAGGTCTTTTGTTTTGTTTTGCTTTAGTTTTTTGAGACAGGGTCTCACCTTATAGTTCAGGCTGGTCTGGAACTCAGCAATTCTCCTGCCTATGCCTCCTAAGTGCTGGAACCACCACACCCAGCATTGTGGTATGTGGTTACAGGGGACTGAACTCATGAACTTGTGCTTGCAAAGCAGGGGCTAGAACCACTGAGCTAAATCCCCAGCACGGGAACCTACATCTTTGATGATACCATTGTGCTACCCTGCAGTTTTCTATTGTGTACTTCTTAATCTCTTTAATGAAGAAGTAGTAAACGTGTATTATTTAGCCATTGTTTTAATTTCTGATCTTTTGTTTTATTTCTACTGTATATATAACTGAATCCCATCCTCATTAAATTAACTATATTGTTTTTACTGTATCTAGGACCAATGATTATTTAACAATGACATGGACATTTGTAGTGGTAGGGAACCTACCCTGGAAATGTTCTGTTCCTCTTTGAAAGCTATTACTAAGTGTAAACCTATGTTTATTTAGAACCCTCTTATGGGTGCTATAATGCGTTGGCATCACAAAAACTTTTCAATTCTTTTTTTTGTATTTTATGACAGAATAAAACAAAATTTCATAACAATAATTAATATACTATGTATCATTATTTTCATAGTCACTTAGAGTATAAGACATGGACCAAAAACATTCTTACAAAGAAGAAACAGATAATAACGTAAAACTTTCTTTCCGGTGAACTAAGATAAATAATTAAATTAGCATGATATGATAAGATAGTTTTGAAACAATAGGATAGGTAATTTGGGGAAGCATTTGAACTTTTGTCTACTTCCTTTTTATCAAATGTCACATGTTTAAAGATGTACACATGTTACTTTGAGTCAACTCATTGCTAGTCTAAATATCCTTTCTTTTGCTAGTCTAAATTGCTAGTCTAAATATTCTTTTCTTTCATTTACTTTTCACAAGAAATGGTTTATTTATTTCAATAAGTTTAAAATGGTTTCATGTATAAGTTCTTGTATAAGCCTTCAAGGAAAAGAACTCCAAGATGTAAGAATTATTGATGTTCTCCACATCCATATTTATTAGAAGATCCAATAGAATCCAAGAAAAAATACTTTATGCTAAATCATAAGCTTGTGGCTTACATAATAGACTTCTGAAATTGAAGTTAAAATGAACATGATCATTTAATCCTATATGATATCATAACCATGATACAGTTTTAATTCAATATTAACCACACTGTATATAAATGAGCTTTCATTTTACAAAGTATAAGGCACTATTTTCAGTCTTATCTGCAGCTTAACCTGTTTAAAGGAAGCTCCTTTTTGAAATGTTTTTTGAAGAGGTAACCAACTCAGACTGTCCAACTCTCATCTCCCTGACTGCTTAGTACCTGTCAATACTTGCTATGGAAACATATTCTGGCAGTCTACTGAGAGATCAGT
Organism: Petromus typicus; assembly: GCA_004026965.1. NCBI lineage: Eukaryota > Metazoa > Chordata > Mammalia > Rodentia > Petromuridae > Petromus > Petromus typicus. Next base: position 56,738 of record PVIR01006740.1, on the reverse strand, counting down.
TTCTATAGGCATTAATGTAAAGTTACAGTTTTTTTATGTTATCTCCTTCCTCTGGACAATCCACTCACTTCTTTGAAATCAGCATAGGCTGATGACTTTTTGTATCTATCATCATCTCTAAACCTCTGTCTTTCGAATTCTGTTATGATTTAGATCAGTAATGACCCTGAAAATTCTCATGTGCCAAGATATAAGGCTTTTGGAAGGCGATTGGATTGTGGGAGTGCTACAGCTAAATGTGCTGTTAGGTGGGGCCTGTTCTAAAGAGGTGGGTCACCAGGGTGTGGCCTGAACGTATTTCTCCCTTGCTGGATCTCCCCTTCTTTTTATGCTTCCTAGATGTCATGATGTGAACGTCTTTTCTCTGTGGGAGGCCTGTCCTTCATGCCACTTCTGCTTTTGAGCCTGCCAAACATGGACTGAAATTTCTGAAACTGTGAGCCAAAATTAACCTTTCCTCCTTTTAGTTAGGAGTGTTTGGTATTGCGTTTCAGCAACAAGAAAGTGACTAAAACAAATTTAGATACCAGAGAAATGGGATCCTTGCTGAGAATATATATATCCCCGTGGTTTATAAGCCTTTGCAACTGGTTTGTATAAGGAGTTTGAAATGTTTGGAGATGCTGGCTGGTGAAGCCCTAGAATGCTATAAACTGAGTTTGATGGGAAATTCTGGTTGCAGCTTAGAAGGCCAGAATGCTGGTAGAAATATAGGCAGTAAAGCTCAGGCTCAGGAGGTTTCAGTTGTAGGCAAGGACTTCAATAGCAGTTGGATTTTAAACCATATGTGTTATGATCTGACAGAAAATCTGTATTCATTTTGCTCATGTCCTAAAACACTGTAATGAGACTGAGATTAAGGCAGTGAACTAATTAATCTGGCAGGGGAAATTTCAAGACAATGCAATATTCAGGCTGTAGCATGGGTACTGCTTGTTACTTTTAGCAAGATTTACAGTGAGAAACAGGATCAAAAAGCCCATTTGATAAGTTTTAGTTTTGCAAAATATAAGCACCTATAAGGTTGGAGTGAGGAGAACAAGTTTGTTGAAGAGATTTCCATTAAAAGAAACCAAATATCTTGAATCAGACAAGAAAAAGATGCTCAAAGATATCACCGATATCTCAGGAATCAGCAAGGCTTCACCCTTCTCAGGCTCAAAAATACAAAAGTGAAGGGCTGGGGATTTTGCTCAGTGGTTCCAGCACCTGCCTTGCAAGCGCAAGGGCCCAGGTTCGATCCCCGGTAACCATATACCATACTGGGTGTGAAGACTCACTCCCAGCAGCAACCAGTACCACATACCACAATGCCGGGCGTGGTGGCTCACGCCTGTAATCCCAGCACTCGGGAGGCAGAGGCAGGAGGATTGCTGTGATGTAAGTTGGAGCCTGAGCTCAGGGCCAGCCTGAACCACAAAAGCGAGACCCTGTCTCAAAAAACAAACAAACAAACAAACAAACAAATACCCAATGAAAATCTTTGCTTTAAGAAGAAAGCCCCAGAATATACTGCTGAAGAAGGGCTGCCTAGGGAATTGGTTCCTTGGGATTTGGTTCACATTGCTCAACCATCTTGGGGTACTTGGAGGGCTCTAAAGCTATGATCGAAAGGAAGCTGGCAAAAGCTTGTTATAGCAGCAAAATTTGTAAGTTTTGGAAGCTATACTTCATCTAAACAATAATGTCCACGTGGCACTGGTTTTCTATGCTTAAAGAATGCTAGAGTTGTAGGATCAGGGTAGTTTACATGCAAATTTCAGGAGAACACCTTGGAGTCTAAGCAATGTGCTCTTGAAAGGGCAGTGTGTAAAGCTGTGAGATTAAAGGTTAAACTACAATGGAGATCCCAGGGAGTGGGAGAAACCAGAAATATGAAGTGTCTCCTGAGGAAAACCTCAAAAAGTGAGCAAAACCACCTCAAGAGAGAGGACTGCAACAGGCAATGACCAAAGACCAAGGTCATCCAAGTCATTTGTAGTTCATGTCTCACTGCAACTTTCCTTGGATGCTGGACATGAAGCAATAGAATTGAATGTTTGGCCTTGTTGGATTTGATCTTGCTTCATTCTGATTTCTTTCTATTTTTCTGATCCTTACTTGTGGAATGGGATGTTTACTCTAAGGCAATGTATACAGGCAGTGTTTAACTTTCATTTTGATTTTTACAGGTGTTCACAGCTAAGAGTTTGGTTTGAGTCTCAAAGGAGATTTTGGACTTGGATTTTTCAGCACTGCTGAGACTGTTAAGACTTTCTTGACTTTTGGGGATGGATGAAATGCAGTTTCATAAAGAGAGTATATGTGTCTTTTGGGGCCAAAGGAAGGACATTATTGTTTAGATGAAGTATAACTTCCATATGCTTAGATGTAAAGTTTTTGGAAGGTTGCAGGGTCTGGTGCATGCTGTAGCTAAATGTGCTGTTAGAAAGGGGGCCTGGTCAGAAGAGCCATATTACTGAGGGCATGACATGGCATGTTTCCTTCCCTATCTTCTTCCTGCTCTTTCCTGGCTACCATGTGAACAGCTTTTCTCTGTGGTAGGTCCTTCCTCCATGCCATTTCTGTTTTTGAGCCTGCCAAACATGGACTGAAACTTCTAAAACTATGAGTCCAAATCAACCTCTCCTCCTTGAAGATTTGGATAGCAGATATTGTGTCTTGGTGATAAGAAAATCACTAAGGCAAGCTCCAAACTAGGATTTTCAATTGATACCCAAACAATGCTAGCTTCTTATTTTTAAATTTATTTATTTATTTATTTATTTATTTATTTTTATTTTTATAATTTTTTTAGGTTTTTGGAGACAGGGTCTCGCTTTGTGGTTCAGGCTGGCCCTGAGCTCAGCCTCCAACTCACATCACAATCCTCCTGCCTCTGCCTCCCGAGCGCTGGGATTACAGGCGTGAGCCACCACGCCTGGCACTGTTGTATGTGGTACTGGTTGCTGCTGGGTGTGGGTCTCCACACCCAGTATTGTTATGTGGTTACCGGGGAATCGAACCCGGGTCCTTGCACTTGCGAGACAAGCGCCGGAACCACTGAGCTAACTCCCCGGCCCTTAAATTTATTTTTAATAGCTATATATAACACATTCACTGCACATATTAGTGGGGTGCCATATAATATTTCAATACATATATACATTGCATAATATGTAAATCAATTTAAGCATTTATTTAAATTGAGATAGGGTCTCACTATGTAATCTAGGCTGGCCCTGAACTCACTATATAGGCCAAGCAAACTTCAAATTCACAGTGATCCTCTTGTTTCAGCTTCCCAAGTGTTGGGATCAGAGATGTGCACCACCACACACAGCCAGATTAAGTATATTTATTTCCTTAAATATTTGTCATTTCTTTATGGTGAAAACTTTCTAAATTCCTTGTTCTTGCTTTTAAAATTATTGTAAAATACACATTTGTGTTACTGATAATCCCTCTATTGTGCAATAGCAATAGCACAGCAGAACTTGTATTTCTGTCTATGACATAGTACTCATTAATCAAACTCTACCATACCACAACAATTATACTCTCGGATTCTATGAATTCAGACTATATTGATGTCTCTGAGGGATCATAAACCATGCATCTTTTTTTGGCTTTGTTTAGATGTTCTGCCTAAGTCTCAGACTTTTTCCAGAGGTGCTTGAATCTAGAGTATGCGACTGATTCATGTTGGGCCTAGGCCTGAGGGCACTAGGATTAAGGGTGTGAGTGCTGCCTGCCCTAAGCAGTCTGAATAAGATGAAAGGGTCAGAATGAGCTGTAAAGGTCCCTTTATGTTGTTACTGCCTGTCTGCCATGAGCTGTTGCTCCTCTGGCAGCCTGCCTTGGAGCCAGTTGATTATGGACTGAAATCTCTATGAATTGTAAGCCAAATAAATCTTTCCTCTTTTAAACTTTGAGTTTCAGCAATGAGAGAAAAGAAACTAAGACTTGTCCTCACAACTTGTCATCTTCTCCTCCTACTCAGACACTCAACTCAAAATCAAAGAATCAGTTACTTTCCCAACTTTCTATAGTTATTCTTCCCAATAAACATGCCAGGTTAATATTATCATCTCTGCTTAGAGATATGAAAACCGAGGCTCAGGTTGGTTAACTGGCTTTCTAGCACATTTCTGTGGCAGAGACTGAAGCTGAAATATAATTAAATATAATATATTTAAATATATTTATAATTTATAAACAATTTATAAACAATATAATTAAATGGCTAAATTGCCATGTTATGAGGTTTTTATTATAGGATATTTTGTTTTTATCTTAAAAACCAAAGAGCAAGGCCCTGAGGGAAAGGAATATTAAAGAGGAAAGTGTGCTGGAGATGATTAGGTTAGGAGAAAAGGAGGGATCGCTGAGTAATAGGAAAAAAACAAGGGGTTTCAGAAATGCATGGAGCAAGAAGAAGCTGAAGGTAAAAATGGGCAGAGCAAGAGCGGGGCTGAAGAGTTCTCTGCAGTAAGAGTCTCTATGATCTTCTTGGGAGACAGTGACCTTAGTGAACTTCAGTTCAGCGTGCAGGAAGGTGCTTCTCATCTTGAAAAGGCAAAACTTCTGGTGAGAGCTGGTTCTTATGTAACTTGCACTGAAATAAAAGGGGTCTATTAAGGAAGGCACATGGCCAGTAAACACAATGACTTGTATTACTTTTTTGAAATTAATTTTACTGTAAAAGAGGTGCATTTTATATACATATAATGATCACACTCAGTATTGACAATTTGTACCAGTATATGACATGATGCAATCCTAATTTTTCTCATTCCACTCTCCACCCTACAGCCCCATCCCTATATACATAAGCTTTGTTTCCATCTTCATATTACCATCACAATTTTTTCTTTCCCGTTATTATTTACCCCTACCCCATTTCCTTTTGAATTAGCATACATTCTAGAGCTCATTTACATAACTTGTCTTCTGAATAGAACCAAAGGTAAAATTTCCACAGCAAGTTCAGTCAGGAAACTTATAAGAAAATTGAGGGAAAGTTCATTTTCTTTTTAAAATTAATTTTATTGTATTTTAGATATACATAATTCATCACAGGGAATTGATACCTGTACATATTATTTTCCAATTCTTTTTTCCCAAGTCTCCTGCCTTCGTTTCAACTTCTCTTCCCTTCCTTATTTACAAAAGCTTTGGGGAAAGTTATTTTTCTCAAAATATTTTTCCAAATAAGTTTGATTAAACATCTTTCTAATTGTAGTTGTTTTTATCCTTTCCTCCCTAAATTTGTTCAACAAATTTTTGTGGCTTTAAACAAAAAAATCCCTTTTAGAAATGGAACTCATGTACAATACACAAAAGATATTGAGATGGTGAATTCATTTAATCACAACATTCAGCCAATATCTACTGGTTGATCAAAATCAATATATTTCATCAATGTTGTATATAAGACTAATCGTATTTTTCTTTCTATTTATATTATTACACAGGGGATGTATTTCATGCATTCTCCTGCCTTACTCTCCTACCATGTGGAATGTATTAAATATTATGACAGGAGTTATTAAGACTTTTTAGATAGCATTAGTGGCATGATTCGGGGGAATTTTTTTGTTGGCCCCACTTATGTTACAGGTTTACTGTTTATCTTACTCTTTTCCAGGAAAAGAATTTGTCCTAAGCCTAATTGCATTCCTAAACATTATATTTTTCTTTTTCTTGGTTTCATAATATGTAGAAAGTATGCTATCAATATGATACAAGTAACACAAGGTACTCCAGCATAAAAACACATTTTTAGATATTTGAAGAAGTAAATGACCTTTTTTTTAAAATCAACATCTATTTTCAAACTTGGGTAAAGTAAATTTATTTTTAAAAAAGGAATCATTGTGGTTAAAACTTAGGTTTCTATTAACCTCTTGATTTGACAGAATGCTTTAACGTGGCTCATGATTTCATTGTAAACTAATTAAAAAGCACTAAATACTTAATCCTAAATAGTGACTGATTTATTTTTGAGGCAAACACACACTTTAGTTTCTATAAATTAATAAAAGGCTAGATTGATAATTTTGTGTATCTTAATTTCTAAATGCCATGCTTTTTATCCTAAGACAAAATACTTAACCTTTGGGTTTTTGTGTTTCAAATAATAACATTATTATCCTATTTCCATATGTAATTACTATTGTGTGAATTTATGAATTAATGATTAGAAAATGCTTTCTTGGGTGGATCTAGTAGTTGTTTTGAAGTGTCTTAGAGGCACACAATATAATTAAAGTATGAATTCTGAACTTTCATATGCTATCTATGAATCATTTTGGCTTCTCATGTTTTTACAAAAAAGTAAGAACTGGGAAAAAATGAGAATTAAGTTGTGTCTTATACTGGTACAAATCCCCATTATGGAGTGCAATCATGATGTGTATATTTAATGTACCAATAAAGATAATTAAAAAAAAAAAAGTAAGAACTGTCAAAATGGATCATACCACTATTCACTTATACCTCAAGATTCTATGTCCAACTATATCAATAAAAGAAACTGAGAAATGGACATTGTGGAAGTTAGAGCAGAGTATTGACTTGACTGGTTTTGGGATCCACTCTGGAGGTTAGTGGATGACATTGCTGAGTGTCTAGGTGGCTGAGCATGGTCTTGGGGTTTATTCATAGTCTCTGGAGTCTTTCTCTCTGGCACTGTTCATCTGCTCTGCTTCCTGACTGCCATGAACAAAGCACGGTTGTTCTACCACGCCTTGCCATCATCACAATCTTGCCTTGGAGCCAGCTGACCATGGAATGAACGTCCTCAAACATTAGCCAAATTAAAACCTTCTTCCTTTAAGTTGTGGATGTCAGGTATGGTGCCCAGCAATGGGAAAGCTGATGAATACTAGTATGTTTGCTTTTTCATGACATTAAAGCCAAAAGCTTAAGAGCAATCCTAAATAATCTTTTATTGAACATATTTTAGAATTTTTCTTTAATTTACAAACAAATGTGTATACTCGTGGAGTATAACATAATGTTTTGCAAAATGCATTATGTGGTGGAGTGGCTAAAGGAAGCTAATTAAGATGCATATTGTATAGTGAGTTTTCTTGTCACTAAGACAAAATATTTGATACTTACAATTTGAAGGAGAGCTATATTTTTGCTTACAGTTCCAGAGACTTCAGTCCATGGCTCACTTCCTCTAACAAAGCAGTGTCATGGTGGGAGGCCATGTTAAAGCAAGACTGCTCATTTCTGGACCCTACCTGCTAACAGCAATTCAGCTAGGAATTTTAGTGGAATAATCCAATTGCTTTTGAAAGCCCTACCTCTGAACATGTGTGACTACTGTAGAACATTTTTATCTAAATCATCATACATTATATTTTGTTCTTACTATTTTTTTGCACAAGAACATAAAAACTATTCTGTTAGCAAATTCCAAGTATATATTGCGTTGCTCTTGATGACAATTATCATGCAGCTCAATACTGGAGATCTCTTGAACTTACTTTTCCTAACTCTTAGGAATTTTTTTACCTTTTAATCCTTGAGAATCTTAAATGCTCTCTAACTCATTAAGGATCTGTCATGCATATACTTATCTTAACATTGCTATAACTTTTGTGTAGTTTATACACTTATATTAGTATATTTTCCTACATGCTGATAAACTACTCATTTGGCTAATCCTTACCCACTGAATTGTTTGACTTACTGACAGAATAAGCTGAATGTTGTGACATTTTATAGATATGGCCAAAGGTTGTACCAAGTAAGGAAAATTAAAAGAGGAAAAGATTGTGATAGTTTGGCCTGAGGGCACTGTCAAGCTATCCTGGTTTTCAACATGGTCCCTTTTCCAGGAAACAAAGGATATGTCCAGATCAATGATCAGATCAGGTCAGCATCAAACATGAAGTACCATGGAAAAATGTAGGAACCGGTGGCAAGCTTGAATCAGACCCTAAGGATGAGGCAGTGTCGTGTATGGACATATGAGTGTGAGTAATTCTTTCTGAACTTCTTATCACGTGTGAACTAGATAATCATTTGAAGTAGAGTGAAGAAATTCCTCTGTTACGTGCTTCCAAATGATTCACTTACTGACAAAGGTCACTTTCTAGGGAGGATATTTATAGAACTTAGAACACAGACCAGCAGGAACGGACCCGATTTAATTATCGCTGGCCAGATTTCAATTAGGGTATTAGCTTCCTTTTGAGAAACTATCCTTTATAGGGTTGTAGTCAGACTGGAGTCCTTTTAGAAGTAGATTACTGATGTGATGACATAAGGACATAAGAATGTATAATTAGGAGTGAAAAAGTGTTCAAGTTGGGTTGTGTTTTCCAAGAAGGCATAAATAAAAATATACATTATGCTACTTACTAGTTGAGAGATGTTTTGTCACTAGTTCTGACTGGAGAAGGACCGAGTCAGGGCAATGTCTGAACATGCCTTTGGTTTCAGCTTTCCACTCGGCCGTGTGCACTTGCACGGAACTCCTCAGGCTCCTATCCTGCCCATTTTGCAGCAGTCCTTTGTTTAGTTTCCCACAAGCCCTCCTGGCAGTGTACATTTATATCAAAATACACAGTAGTGAGTATGTGCCAGTAACGACCTGGGTTATAAAAGCTTTACATGGATGGGCATCAACCTTTATTATAACAGCTTTTACTCTGAGAGGAACGAAGTACACCTGCGCCAAAATCTTTACGACCTGGATTTAATGTCACTTGGAATCGCCCATCACCCCAGAGCCTAAATCAATATATGGCAATGTTAGGGTTCTTTTTTCCTTACAGTGACTTCAGGACAATTCCTTAGCTTTCTGTGTCTCAGTTTCCTTATTTGTGAAATAAGGATAATAATACTCACTTGAAGTGTGATGTCGCAAGTAGTACCTGGTCCATAAAGAATGTTCTACAAGTGTGTGCTATTAGCTCTTAATTGAGATATAGATACGAGACACCTGGAGGATAAACTATTACTTTAGGTTAGTAACCAAGTGAGTTCGTGTGACACTTTGGCCTGATCAGCTGATTCATTTAGTCATCAGTTCAGCTGGACAATTAGAGGTCATCTTTGTAGTAGCTGGTCTCTTTCCTGTCTGGCAGAGTTGTGAACATCCTTGAGATAAGGTGGATTTTAATAAGAAACTCAAGAGGTGCCAAATTGAAGGCGCTCACTATTATTTTTCCTTTTTGGAAATTAGTAAAAAAAATGATAATTTGCCCCCCAAGGCAAGAAGTAAATGGAGGTGGAGAGGCAGGAGTGTTAATCTAGTGGAGTGATCTCCCCCGTGGAGATAGGAGGTAACGAATGAAGTTTCACCCTCTAGTGAGGACCTAAAGGAAGGGAGAAAAATCAACCACCATTTCAAACACTATCATTTCGAACTCCCCAAATTAAAAGGACATCATCTCTGAATGAAGCAAAGTACTTCAATAAATTTAGCTTTCTGCCCATATTGACTTCATTTTTCACAGACCTGCAAAATTTCATTAGGCTTTGGCACCAGTCCCCAAAACTAGCCTTTGCGATCTCTGAACGAGATGACTTTTAAGATCCTTCGAACCATGAGATATTATCATTCTGTGATAGCATTTCATTTGTACCTGGTCCCCAGAAAAGAACCAAGGGACTGAAGCTGGGTCAAGGGATGGGCAGATCCTGAAAATATATTTGTGAAATAGTTAGCAGTCAGCCCCAGAACATAATATTCGTTTCTCCCTGGAATCCTTAATCATATTTCCCACCTGTCAATATGGAGAAAAAAATTATCTAAAAGGGCCAGAGGGTTGTCGTGAGGAGAACTTGATGCTGAACCTCTGTATCCAATCTTGGGCTTTGGGATTTTCATTCCCAGCCTATGCACACTGAGAGTTGGGAACAAAAACCAGAAACATCAATTTCAGCATCTTTCTCAATACTAACATTTCAAATGTATTCACTACTTTGTCTTAACATTTTATCACTGGCTTATAGTTCTCCGTTTCCCACACGTGAGACCCTCCCCCCACTTTATGAGCTAATGAAGCTGCACTGCAGTGAATTGAAATAGAAACCACATATCCAGGTGCTTTATCATTAATGTGAAACTCTATCCTAACTTGAAAGTCAAGGATCAGGAATCCCAGGCTATTTCAAACTTCACATTACAAGACAGACAATCAGATGCCCCTAAACCACAATATCTTGTACTCTATTCATCGTACACTGACAGAGCCCTTTGGTTGCATTTGTATTTCCAAATAAGTACAAACATATGTCACCATTTTTTATTGATTTTGGGCTTTCCTAGGAAGGAAACACTGTTAAATTATAATAAATGTTGTCAACTAAAACAAATAGCGCAAAACCCATTAAGAAGGCATTTGTTGCAGAACTTGGTTTGATTTGTTGGCATCAGTTGAAATCATGTCAAAATAATGTCTTTGGAAACCAAATAAAAATTTGTTTGCAGATTTGTCTACAGCAAGCATTTCTAGAACATAAAAATCCTTAAGAATCAATATGGTTTTATTCAGTATGCAAATGTACTGAAAAGCATTACAGCAAAAATTCTATTGCTGAATTATACGGTAGTGTTAGTGAATTAATAAATAATAATAGATGATAAATAATATAGTGACTGAATTAGATAATACATTTATGAAGAAGTAGAGGGAGGAAAAGATTAAGGAGGATAGTAGTGGGAGAAGATCAATTTTCAGATAAGCTAAAATAATGTTTTATATTCAGAAAATTAATGGAGTTTAGTCCTATAGCTTGCATAGTCCAGTTAAACTGAATTTCACTGCAGCCTTTTAAAACAAGAAAGGAGAGGCAAAATTCTTAGTTCTGAAGCAATAACTATTTGAGATCTAATGTTCGTTAGCCTGCATCTATAATTTGCATAACTGCGTTTGCCTTCCAGGTAATTGGGAATTTAATTGCTATCAGAATAAAATTTAAGTCTTATTTCCAAATGATGTCAGCTCAGTGTATCCCAGCGCATTCTTGAGAAACTGTAATTAGGCAAATGGGAGACCTGCAGTTGGAACTGGGCTTCGGCACAAACCAAAGAAGAGGTTTTTTGCAGTAACCCCAGGTCTTCTGCTGCTGCCCTCTCTCTGCTCGCCTCACTGTGGCTTCTAAACTGAACCTGACTTTTCTGGCCCTTTCCCAGCCTCCTCCTCATACTGAGTCACAGTCATCCTGTTTTTCTACCCCTCCTAGTCCCATTCTCTGTACGTTTAAAGGAACTAATCTGATAAATTAATGAATGTCTTTATCCTTCACCTCTTTGAGTTAATTTTTATTTTTGTAAAGTAAAAAACCAAGTGTCAACTGCTGCCGGCTATTACCTACAGTTTCCCAAAAGGAAGGGCCTTTTAGTACAACCCCAAAGGACATAATTTCAGAAAAATGGACAGTGCTTTCTAGAAGCCTAAGAAACAGTTAGCTGTACGACAAATTTATTGCACTGACTTCTTTGTTCTAATCTTGTGAAAAATGTGAAACTTCATCACAGTAAAGAACTACTTTGTAAACGGCTGTTTAAAAGCTGATTCTAAACCCATAGCATTGCTGTAATGTTAAGAAGGGAGTATGATGTTTCTTATTACTGCATTTGTGTGGTGGGGTGAGGTACAGTAATGGAATAAATCAGGATGAAGAGGCTGTGAAGTTCCTTTTAGGAATCACACAATAACAGCAGGCTCTGGGATGAAGTGGAAACATACGGAACACAGGAATGACGAGTGAGGGCAGATCTGTGGGAAAGGGCAGTTTGGTAGTGAGGGTCACAAGGGCTTTGCAAACCAGGACTGCTCAAAAAGAAGTGCCTGGAGGTTCTTTCCTGGCTCACAAAACCTTTTTGATGTAAATGGTTACAACTGCAGGGCTTTTGTGGTGGGGCTGGCCTTTTGCTCTCTGTATCTCACTGTGAGGCCTGCTTTCTTGTTACAATGATTGGGCATCACAATTCCTCTTCTTCCGTAAGATGTTATGAGAGCATCCCAATTCAGATCAGCAACACCATGTTTTTTATTGATTTGAATTTTGTGAAGAATTATGCAAATGAAGTCTTCCATAATAGGGAAGAACAAAGTCTCTAAATTGTGTGTGTGTTGTGTGTACACAAATATATTTACATATGCTAAATCAAAGCTTGAACTAAATGCTGTCAGGATTCTGGCTTTGGGGGTCATAAGAAGCATTATGAGGAAAAATCCAACAGAACAATGCCCTGCTGTTAGTTGTGAGTGAAACATACAGACCGTCAGAGGGAGTACTTTAGCTGCTGTGAAAAGGCTCAGAGGGAGACAGACAATAAATGTATAATAAACAATCCAATGTCAGAAATGATCGGTACTGCAAAGTGAGACTGAATGCCTATTTTTTAGCAATTGCTAATAGCTGAAGTTCTAACTCTAGTCATGACCAAATATTAGCCGGATAATTCTTTGAATCTAGCTAAGGTGGAATCTTTCAAGGACAAAGAGGATTTGCTCACTAACCGGTAAGAGGTACTGGTCATGCATGCTTAGATGTGCTAATAGTTCTGGTCTTTAATGATACCAGCTTAATGAAGATGATGTTATGCATTTTTAATTGTTCTCCTCTGATTTGACATTAGCCATGCCTTTCTGACTAATATGAAGATTTGTTGGCCAGCGCTGACATGAGCTGAAACTGGATCTTTAAATTGTCAGTTCCTCCCACATTTCCTTTGCCTTTGTCTTCCCTAGTGCCTCACAACTCTCTTGACCAGCTCCACTTTAGGCCAGGATTACGCCTTACTTCATTCCTAAATCAGTGTTTAAAATGGCAGAAACTATGCCAGCTACATCAGATCTCTTTATTGGGGGAAGGAAGGAACAGTAAGCCAGGACAGAGTTTTATGCATTTAACCTAACCCCCTGAATTACAGTGCTTTCTTATTCTTTCTCTAATTGACTTTTGCTTTCATCTCTGACTTGACAGCTTGTCCAATAATCTAGCTTTGTCACCCCAAGATCTGAGTCCTCATTTGGAATCTTGCCTCTCTCCTGCTGATGTTTTTCTCCATGGAGTCTTCCTCAGTTCACTCCTGACACCCTTCTAGCTCATCATCATGGATACATAATGATGATGATGATGATGATGATGATGATGATGATGATGATGGGAATTATGCTGGATTTCTGAGTTAGAATCTTGATAGGATATTTTGCTGCTAAATTGGATCCCTTCCTCTGACTGTTGTTAGAAGCTATGGACACTACTCTGGATATCCATGCTGTCTTGGATGAGGTCCTGACTCTGCATTCTGGTCAGGTTTTCTCAACACTCTTTTCCCTTAATACTCTGCTTCACTGCATCTATGATTTGTTTTTGTAGATGACATAATAGGCACTGTAAAAAGCACCATCTACAAAGTCTACCACCATTAGCATACCAAGTTTCTTGTTATTAGAGACTAAGCATTCTGAGATAGGTGATGTCCGTCAAAATGCAGTATCTTAGGAGTTTAGAAGGTCTTACAGGCCAGGCTGTGGAAGTCCACCTATACAGTGTCTCAGCACCATAGTTCATTTCTTATACATAATAATCTTGAGAGGTTTTTCAGGCTAGTAAGGTCTTTCTCTTCACTAGAGTCACCTGGGGATTCATATTTTTCTCCTCTTGAGGTGCCTCAATCCACTAGTACCTCAGTGGCATCTACACTTAGCTGGTAACAGATAAGAACATGCCTAGAGGAGGAGGGTTAGGGTTTTTTCTAAAAAATGTAGACTTAGAGGTGACACCTTCCAATTTCCTCACAAGGTATTAGGCAGAATTCAGTCATGCAGTTCCATGCATGGGGTAGGGTGGAGGCTGGGGATATAGTTTATTTTACCTGGAGAGGAAAGAAAGAGAAAATTTTGGAGGTTTTCTGACAGTCTTGACAAATAAGGATAACACACTAATTTGTTTTTGGCCTTTGATACCTTATTGCAGATTAGTTTGTCAAATTGTTAATACCTTGGAAAGCAGTTTGAAAAATAATCGCATATGGGACAGTTCAGGGAGCAACAGAGAAGGGGTGAGGAGAAGTCATCGTCAATATACGGATCACTAATGGGAAAGGTCAGGTTGTTTTGAAGGGACAGGATTCTCAGAAAGTCAAAGGTCAATATGACAGTGTTGGGAATAGGAGAGAAGGGTATGGAAACAAAGCAAAGATGAAAAGAATGTCTCAGTTTTGTTTTAGGCTATCCTTGATTCTATACTGAAAACTCATGAGAAGCTAGTATCTTCAGTATGTGAGCAATTCAGTCCTGTGTTTATCTCTGTCAGTCATTCACCTCTGTGAGAGAGAAGAAGCAAAGCACTCCCAAAGCTTAGGTTCTCAGGATGCTCCACTGCGTTCCTGCTTTTTTATAAGATTTCTTTTTGTTCAGTTCCAAACCAGAAGAATTTAAATCTCAAAAAACAGTGTCCTCATTTTTTGGTCTTGGCTTGATTCAAAATGAAATAGGAGTTTTCTTACAATCATCCACTTGGTGTCAAGCATCCTGCTGGGAGCCATGTTATGTAGGCAGCAAATTCTCTTCCTATCAAAATGGGCTTGGCTTCATGTTGGACGGGCTGCTTTACACAAATCAGGACTGACCTCTAGTTCATTTATATTCTTCCTTCCCCCACAGCCCTGCAGACTGTGTCAGACCCGGTCCTGGTGACCCACTGACACATCCTTACTGGCTGGGAAGAAACATGAGTTGATTCAGCAGAAAACAGGGAGGTGAGTGGGAGGGTGGAGGTTGCCAAGCAATGAGCCTCAGATGGTGTCTGCAGAGCTGTTAATGGGGTTGAATTGGATTTGTGTTTAGGCTGCAAGCACTTTGCAAAGGTAGATGGGAAACAAAGGTCTGGAGATGCAGAGGCATAGAAATCATAGATTTGCTTTTGCAGCTACTGTCCTGGGTATATTAAGGGGTGGCAAAAGAATCTAAAATCTTCAGACCTTATTAGTATAGACTGTTATCCGTGTGTTATAATATGAAAAGTATTCCAAGATGTCCTTTTCTTTCTGTCTGAAACCCCATCATTATAGATCACTTTCTAAGAACTTTTTAAAACAACTTACATAAACTAAGTTTACTTAATCAGCAATTATGTAGCCTTCACTGTAATTGAGTTCTAAGGGCCTTATAGATAACAGCATTTTAACAATTCTTTGAGACAGGTACTAATTTTAGTACTCCTATTTTACAGATGAAGAAAGAGAGAGAGAAAACTGCCCATGAATACACAGTCACTGAATGGCAGAGCCAAGATTATAAACCCAAGCAATCACTCTTAGCCCTTATTCTGTACAGTATCTCATACAGCACAGTGTGTTGTAACCTAGTGTATAACCTAGTGTAGCAGAAATTTATTTACCTACATTAGCATGATGGCTTGTGCCTGTAAGCTCAGCTACTGAAGAGACTGAGGCATGAGGATGATAATTCGAGGCCTGCCTAGGCAACTTAGTAAAAAAAAAAAAATTTAAAAAACAGTGCTGGAGGTGTAGTGTATTGCTCCCGGGTTCAATCCTCAGTACAACAAAAAACAGAATCCAGGTAATTAATTACACTGCCAACCTTTCCAACTAGTAGAGAGCAGCAGAACTCAGAAGGTTTTGGAGAGAAGGGGCATAAGAGGTCTGGGTGGAACTATTGGGGGGACAAGAATGTCAAGATGATGAGTTCAGTGTCAAAGAGCTAGAACACCCACCCACCACCGATTTTCCCTTAGCGTGCATCATTCAAGGCATAGAGCTTTCATCACTGCTAGTGCACATAAATTTACTTCCAGCATTTAGCACTTTCAGTCCCATCTATTTAAGGAAATGCATTTAGCATACTCAGAGGCAGGATGGGCAGCCTAGGAAAGCAAGTAGACCCTCATTCATTCAGGGAACAAAGAATGATGTGCACGGACCTAGAAGCTGCGGGAATGGAAAGCATCTGTAGTTGAAGTTGTGGTCAGTGAGACTCGATGTCCCAGAGCAGCTCCTTGGGGGCTGCTGTGCTAGGATCCTTCCCCTCACCTGCCTTCCCTGAGGATCATTTGGTCCTGGAAATTGCTCCCTGGTCACATAACACTTCTGTTAGCTTTATGTTCCTGCTCCGTGTCTCCCTCCCATCGTACTCTGGGTGACTGGCTGTCAATTCTGTTGCCAATTGCCACTGCCATCTCTCCAGAATGTTTTCACCTGGTGTCACATACCCCACGACTTTCAGTCTTCAGCCAGCTCATTTATATACACCTGCCTGTGGCTCTTCATCTCTTCAATGCTTGTACTAAACTTTTGTCTCACTAGCTGTTCCCAAGGAAGACCTGTGGAAAAGCGGGAGGGGTGATGACTTTGGTGACTATTTCCTTATTAGTCCTTGTTCCTAGGACAGTTTTCCCAAGTAGATGCTATAATAAAGTCATTCATTCAACAGAAGCCCAAGGGCCTACTATGCACAGGATCCAGGTGAACCACCATACGCCCCAGGAAGCTTGAGCGAACCCCACTGAGCCATCACCTTCTCTGGTAGAGAAAGAAAAAAAATGTCTTGACTGACAAACAGGTTTTTCATTCCCTGTGCATAACTGGCGATTCAGTGCCTACACTTTGGCTCTGAGCTCGTTGTCTTCATAATTAATGCTTTTTAAAAAGAGCAGATTTGGACAGAACATGGAAACAAGAGGCTAAGTCTCCAGAGGGAGCCTTAGAAGTGGACTCAGTGCTCCCTTCCACCACCATTAATCCCCCATAGCCGCATGTGGAGAATACAAATGCCCTTCTTAAGCCCTCTGGTTCAATTTCACCATAAGACAATTGACCTATCGCCACTGTGTGAAGCAAAGCCTCGAACAAAGCAGCTGCCGAAAGGACTTTGTCAAGCTGGAAATGAATTATTAATATGGCTCAGAAAGGGAGCGGCGTCGGAAACCTGGCTCTTTATTATTTACATTAATGAACTGGAAGATGGTGCGCTGAGCAAAAACCCCAGTTTGGAGAATGCTACAGTTTGAAGTGCAACGAGTGGGAACAATGAAGTCTGACAAATGTAAATTCAGGATAATATATCCACGAACAAAGAGGAGAAGGAAGGGATATTTTTCCAAAGAAGAGAGGGCTAAAGCGGATGGCAAATCATTACCGCAATCCCCTACTGTCAGTTTGTTTGAGAATGAAGCTCAGCCTTAGGAAGGCGAGAAAAAATGCCTAGGTTGCCTGCTGGACTGACACAATACAATGCACCTATCAAAGGCAGCGGCATTATCTCCACTAGAGATGTGTGTCCACTACAACGTGCCATTCGCTTCTTATCGAGGTTGAGCATAAGTTAGTCTAGTATAGTATCATATCCTGCTCCTCAGAGGGATTCCAAGTCTTCACAGTCTGGCTGGCAGAGGACCCTGTCTGCAGGGCTTTCTGTGCACTTCCTTACAAGCTAGTCGCTTGCCTTTTGCTCCATCTGGAGGTCTGTTTCCCATTCTCGCTCCATCAGAAGTGCTCTTGCTTACCCCTCTCTTTCTTCATTCCAGCCATGCCTTCTAAATATTTCTCCCTGTGAGCCTTGGAATGGCCATGCGGTGACTGATGCCTGCCTTCACTCGAAACATCAAAATCTCCTCAAATCAAAGATGAGGCAACATTTTCCCTGTGTAATTCATTCCTCTCCTAGACCAGTATTTCTATTTTTGTTGACTTGTACTTTGATTGCTTCATTTTTGGAGATCTGGTCGCTTATGTTTCTCCAAATTTCTACCTTTTACAGAGCTCCCCGTTTTGGCCTTTTTCTGCCTCGCAGCAGTTGTAGCCTCTTGGTTATTGATTGTTTATCAAGCTTCTGACCCACTGCTTGCCCTCGCTTTCCGTGTTCTGGTCTGCACTGACTCCAGTGTGTCTACTTTCCCTAGACCCCATGCCTTCTCTGTTTACGAAAACAGGTATAATCACTGTTCAATTCATTCACTCCTCTGGCTCACCCTCTCTACTTTGACTTGTGACAATTGATACACTGAAATGATGCTGTCATACATGTATCTTATTCTATGTAATGGCACAACTTTCCTTGTATAACTCTCTGCACCATTTCTTTCCCATAATGCTTTGGCTGAATTTGAGGAAAGACACGAAGATGTCTGAAGAGTGTGGTGTGTGTGTGTGTGTGTGTGTGTGTGTGTGTGTGTGTGTGTGTATGTGTGTAGAACTACTTGGAAATACTTCTAACACTTTCTGTTTAGTATCTATTGCAGCAAAGAAAATGATGTCAGTTATATCAGTTTGCAGTGACAGTCTTGGGCTATGGCCATCCTAATTTTGTAACCTGAGGCACAGAAGGCTTTGGCAATGTTTGAGAAAGAAGTTTGATCTATTAGCAACAGTTGTGATGTACATGATCGCTAGCATTTTACAGTTTAAAACTTGTTTTCATTATTATCCTATTTTATCCTTTTATTAGGTTGAATTATATAAAACAGCCTATACACTATTTGCGAATTTGAACCTGCAAAAGTGGAATGACCATCTTACATAACTTACTCTGGTAGTTTACAGATGGGTAAATTGAAGTGTAGCAAAATGAAGTGGCTTCTCCAGTGTCATCTTCACAAGAAGTAACAGAGCTAAGTTTTACATTCCTGCCTCATTCGCCTTTTCTCCTTTGCTCATTACATTCATTTCAAACTATAAGATTCTCTAAGAAGCACTGGACACAGGTTCTAGAGCTTGAGTACAAATTTTTATCTACAGTGGCCCATTGCAATAAAAAATTATGAAGTATTCCTGAACATCAGAAGAACAGTCTCGAAAACCGGAAATTGACAAAGAAAAACATTTTACAAATCCAGCTGTCTGTTCTCTGCTTTGGAGTCTGACAGCAACTGCATACCTGCCTCGGCTTGTTTCTCCTCTGTCCCCACCTTTTCCAGATTTGCTGTCTTATTCCTGTGTCTCTCCTCTCTTCCCACCTCCATGTCTTTGCCTGGAGCTTAAGCTCCTCAGCTTCCTTTCCTGCTTAGTGGTCTCTTTTTTGACCGAGGTCTGCTTGTGCCCCGGATCCCAGTTCCATTCAATTCATTTCACAGACTAACACTGTGGAACAGGAAAACTGCCGAGTGGAATCAGACATCCCAGCAGGGGCCACAGCCACTTGCTGTTTAAGAGCTTCCTGTTTTCTAACCTGCCTGGAAGCCTCAGGAAGAGGCTGACAGATGCCTCACCCCACAATGCTGCTAATGCTGTCCCTGGGGAACACGCTTCAGACCTGAACCGCCTCCTCTCTCTGCTGGGCTGCAATACTATCTTGAAGTGGTGCTTCACTTAATTAAGTCAAACTGGCGAGCAGCGTGCATATTAATGAGCACCCTAATGAGCATTAATTTTTGATGTTCTTCATTAACAAGCGTTATAAACTATGACAAATTTTGGTTTGACTTTGTGCCAAAATGAGGATGAGTGGTTGTTTAAAGCTGTAAATCCCAAAGATTCCCCTGGGACTCAGAGGGTTGTTCATTAATATTTCTAATGCTCACAATGTCAAATAAGACAAATATATGCCCGGATATGATTCGCACCGCCCCTGTTCTTGCCTGGCCTCTTTTTTAACCATACTCTTTCTCACATACACACAATCATACATGCATGCGCGTGTGAACACACAGACACACACACCTTACTCAAAAACCACTTTTCACTTCAGACTGTTGGAAAAACTGCTCACATCTTGGGAGTTACTAGACCTAGTAATTGCCTGCAAATTTCAGATAATGAAACTTCCAGCTTCAAAACAGAAGCACTTGGCAGGAATAAATAGATGGATGGAGAGATGTTTGTTTTAATTGAGAATTGGAAGCTTCATTAGAATTTTTTTCTAAAGCAGCCACATTTTCTTGTACTGTTGATTGTTAAATAAGAAAAGTGTAAGAAATGAGGTGGTTTTGGCATACGTCAAAGCCAGCCAAAAGACTCAGCATGGCAGGGGGGACCTGAAAGGTCTCTTGGTTTCCGACCTGTTACCTCTTGGGCCTGCTGAAGTGCCCACATTCTTGCCATTAGATTTCCTCTTGAGGGGTTTTCTGTTTTAATAGAGCTAATGTTTTATATTACTTAGGAGGGGTAACTCATTAATTACCAGGTAACAAGATTTGATTGTTTCATTACATTCATTGCCACCCTACAGGCTATGGAATTGAAGGCCTAGGATATAAAGTGAATATACCTTGTTTGGAGAGTAGAGCTGAGATTCCTTCTTTATTTGATTAGGCCATGGGTAGCAGTGGGGCAGTCACTAGGCAGAAGACGGTATCTGGGTTTGGATGGAAACTGTGTAGTAACTTTTCCTTGTTTTCCAAATCTCTATGAATCTCCCATAGATATCTCTATGCACAGTCTCCCAAAATAAGCAGGAGGGCTAGACTTAAGGGCGAAAAGGTAGACTTTGTTCAGAGATAGTCCTTGGTTCAAGTTCCAGCTCAACCAATTCATAGTTGTGCAGTTTTGGAAAAGTTACTTAACTATTCCAAACCTCAGCTTTCCTGTCTGAGAAATCGGACTATCCATAGCATTTATCTCATGGATAAATGGATATGTGGGTAATATTAATTGATCTGTGCAAAGTGATCAGCACAGTGTCTGACTGGTGGTGTCCACTCAAAACTAGTGGGTGTTATTATTATTTTTGAAAATGGCCGTTGTAGTTTGATGGATGAAAAATGAAAGACCCCAGGAACATGTCCCGGTCTATCCTCACCTCCATGTTATTACTTTGTTCATCACCTTCAGTACAGCATTTGCCCTTCCTAGTCTTCCTTCACCAGCCTCCTTGTTCTCAGGCTCCCTTCTTGGTGAGATTTTCCGTATAAGTCACACTGCTCAGGGAAGAGCTGAGGATTTGACAGCATATCTGCTTTCCTGATCAAAGAAAGGATTTTCAATCCAAAACAAAATGGATTTTGGATTAACTGGGACATTGTTTCCCTTTCCATTGCTGTCCGTAATAAAAGCTGTCCTCTCGATGTATTATCTTCTTTCCTGGCTGTAATGTGGAGAGAATAAATGAGTCAGTAACCTGACAGAGAGGAAGGTGGCAGAGGATGGATTTTGCAGGGATTCTCTCTGTTGCTATAAAAGCCAAGAGCAGATCTTGGCAGAGCTGGTGGGCGTGCAGTCACACTGAATGTGGCAGGCAGATTCAGTCAATTGACACCCACAAACTTTTTATATGTCCAGACCTGTGCCAGGTGCCTCAGAGCTACGCAGATTTGTGAGATACTGTTGCTGACCTCAAGTTGCACAAAATTGAGCTTGGAAGGTGAAATTGTGACTCATAAAATTATTCAGTAAAAGTGAGGTGGAAATAGTTTTATAGGGTAAATAGAACTAGACGTAAGCCTTGAAGGTTTGCTTTGGGTAGCCAAGGAGGCTGGAAGGTGTTTCAGTTGTATGGTGGGAGATAAAAAGGAGACACAGAGATAATAGAAAGCCCAGGAGTAGGAATGAATAGGATATCTGCAGAGGAGAGTGAACAGAAAGTATGTAGTGGAAAGCAGTGGAAAATATGGCTCTAACACATAACTATGGTCAGTTTCCAAAGGATCGTGAAAGATAGGTTGAGAAATTTGACTTTGCACAATAGGTAGTAGAGAGTCATTGAAGTTTAGAAAATAAAAATGTGATTGAGATTGAAGGAGAAACAGTGGAGGTAGGGACTGTGTGGGAGACAGCTGCAATGGTATAGGGCAGTGATGGCAAGCCTTTTAAAGTTTTCATTGATATGAACACTGTGCCACATACACCATAGGTTCTCAGTCACTGATAGAAGGTCTGCTACTCAAGAAATGTTTAACATAGGTACCCCTTGGGAGCTTGTTAGAAACGCAGACTTTTTCAGGGTCTGTCCAAGACCTATTTTGTAAGTTACCTACTGTGTATAACAAACGACCCTCACAAGATGGTAGTATAAAACAAGAGACATTGTTTCATAGTCTCTGTGGACTGGAATCTAGGAGTGTCTTCTCTGGGTGGCCCTGGATTAGACATAATTTTCTCATGAGGTTGTAGTCAAGGTTTTGGATCAGATCTGTAGTCATCTGAAGGCTTGACTGGAGTAATGGATTTGTGTCCAGGTTTACTCATGTGATTGTTGGTAGGACACTTCGGTTTTTATGAGCTATTGTCAGGAGGCCTCAGTTTGTCAACATATTGTCCTCTTTGAAGATTGAATGACCTCTCAACTTCCCCCAGGGCGAATGATCTGAAAGGGCAGACAGACTTGAAGAGAGAGAAAGAACAACAGAAATACTCATCATGCCATTTCCTGTCGTTTGCCTCAGAAAGCCCCCCCCCTTCTTTTCTTTCTTTCCTTGGTCATGTGAATAAAATCTGTTACAAGTGTGGGAGTCTACACAGAAAGAGAATACCAAGACATAGGGGCACTGGAAGGTACTTTGTAGGTTGCTTGCCATATCTAATGTGTCAAAACCTTTATTTTTATAGACCCTTCCCAAAATGCATATGCACATTAGATACATTAAAATCTGAGAAGAGCTGGTCTGTTTCAATATATCTGTAATAGGAAATAGTGTGGTAGGTACACATGAAAAGGTAAATTGATAAGATATGGTAGGTGTGGGGATAAGTACAGAGGATTCAAAGTTAAGAGAGGAAACAATATTGAATGGGATCATAATGTGTATATAAATGTACCAATACGATCAATTTAAAAAGATTCAAATGCATAGCTTGGGAGATTTAAAACAGGGAGACTGAGATGAGAGGGAGGTGACAATCACTTTGACAAGCTAAGTTTGAGATGATGAGATGTCTAGATTTGAAAGTTAGAAAATGTGGGGCTGAAAGAAAAGTGGATTGGGAAGCCAGCAGCAGAAAAAGGCAGAGAAGTCATGAAAGAGTGTAAAAGGCTTGAGACAAATGAGGCAGTTGAAGTGGTAGAAAGGAAAGAAATATTGAAATTCATAAGATGCAATAGTGGAAAGCAAGGCAATTAGAAATGATAGGCCAAAGTGGAGGACAACTAGAGAGGAAATGAGGGCAGGTAAGTAAGTCTAGCATGCTGGGAAACAAGGATCATTTAGACTTTAAAATTCATTTAATTTTAACAAATGGGTATTTTATAAGCAGTTGTTGTAGTATTAAAATGAGATAAAAATGACATGTTCTTTAATTTCTGCCTTTCAGTGAGACACAACTTCTTATGTAACCACGCAGGTGTATGTTCACCATTAATTCATTAATCAAATGTTTAAATAGTACTTAGTATGTGTTAGATACTGTCCCAAACCTTTTACACACTTCAAATAATTTCAGTATTAGTAATAAGATATTTTCTTTCCCTTTATGGATAAGAAGGCTGAGGCACAAAGGAGTCACAGTCGCTAGTGAAGGAGTCAAGGTTGAAATCTAAACTGGTCGCCTTCAAGCTCCATGCTGTCAACAGTGTGTGCTGCTGCCTGACATATTCTGCTGTAGACATTTTTCTCTCAGTTTTTACCAGGTTATATATTATAAACATTTTATGCTCCTTTAAAAATTTTTTTTAGTTTATTTATTTATTTTTTATTTTGAGACAGGGTCTCGCTTTGTAGTTCAGGCTGGCCATGAGCTCAGCCTTGAACTCACAGCAATCCTCCTGCCTCTGCCTCCCGAGTGCTGGGATGACAGGCGTGAACCACCATACCTGGCACTGTGGTATGTGATAATGATTGCTGCCGGGCGTGAGTCTTCATATTCAGCATTGTTATATGTGGTTACTGGGGAATGAACTCAGTCAGGCCCTTGCACTTGCAAGGCAGGCGCTGGAACAACTGAGCTAATTCCTCAGCCTGCCTCTTATTTTTTTACTTATACATATGTTTTAGAGAAGAGTATCTAATACTAATAACCCACAGATGTCTACTTCATTTGATCTTTGCTATTTGTGGTTTTGCATGTGCAAATTGAACCCACCATAGCATGCAAATACTGCATTACTTTGGTGAAGGGACTTGAGCATACATGAACCTTTGGGGTTCACAAGGAGACATGGAATCAGTTCCCCCAGAACATGGAAGTCATAACAGCATTTGGCTCTACCACAATTTATAAAAATGGTTTTTATTGATCAACATTTCCAACTTGTTGCTATTACTGAAATACTTTAATTATATCATTATATACTTGCCAGTTTCTATGCATGAGTGTATCTTTAACATAAATTCCTAAAAGTCGAACTTCTAGGTCCAAATGTAAGGTACATTTCAGATTTTGCTAGATATGCCCAACTTGCTCTCTGCACGGGTTGTTCAAATTTACACTCTCTTCAGCAACTTAGGAGTGATGATTTCCTCACACCCTTACGGCACAATGTGTTAGCAAACTTTTTTTCATCATCACGTCTGACAGGTGAAAAACTGTCAGTGAAAGTTTAATTTGCATTTTTCTTATTATGGATGAAATTGAGCAAGTATAATGTGTTTAATTTGCTATTTAATTTCCATTAAATGATCTATTTATTATCCTTTCACAATCTTCTGCTTGACTACTGATTGGTTTTTTTGTTTTGTTTTGTTTTGTTTTGTTTTTGAGATGAGGGTCTTTCTGTTGCTCAGACTGCTCTCAAAGTCCTGGGCTAAAGCAACCCTCCTATTTCAACCTCCAGAGTAGCTGGGACTACAGGGGTGCACCATCAGGTCCAGCTTGATCTTTTAAAATTGGTTTGTAAAGGTAGTCACTGTACTGCATACTCATAGCTCAGCTACTTGGTAGGCTGAGGCAGGAGGATCATTTAAAGGAGTTCAAGGTCAGCCTAGGAAACATAGCAAGAACCTGTCTCAAGAAATGACATACAGGAACACTTTTTCTATTAAGAAATTTACCTCCTTTCCTGAAAAACATTGAAAATATTTTTTCAGTTCATTGTTTTTTTTTAATGTCAAGGAATTTTTTTTCCATGAAGCAATTTTTATTTCTATGAAGTTAACTTATCTGACACCCTTTTTTGTTTTCTACATTTTGTGGCATGCTTTCAAAAGCCTTTTCCTCACTCTAAGATTATTTTTAAAATGGCCTTATTCTTTTGATCTTTTCCATGGCTTTTCCTTAGTAGATTTTATACTAAAACTTCAGTTCATCTGAAATTTATTTGAATTCACATATGAGTTATAGTCTCAAGTATATATATTCTTTTTCAGGACTTCTGCTCGATGGTCTTAATAGCATTTAACCAACTGTCTCTTTCCTCCTGGACTTCTCTGTTAGCATATCCTAAATCCTTCCATACATTTGCCTTTATTGCTGACATTTCTAGTCTGTTCAATGAAGAATTAATCACACACATTTTTAAAGGGCTTTTCAGCCTGTAGAAGACTTCTTAAAGGAGCCTTATATACAGTAGAGTTGTCTTTGGTATTTTCAAGTGTTTGTTTTTACATCATTAAGTACTTGGCAGAGAGATTGGGGGGAAGGGAAGGAAGCAGTGAAGCTTAAGACTAATTTGTTAGGAACAAGTACACATTGACAGTCCATGGGAAATTTTCATGTAAATTAGTGAGCTGATTTATAGAAAGAGCAAGGAACCCCCTGTTTATCTAAAACAAGGAGATGTCACAAAGCCACTTAATGGGTGCTATTTCATAGTGTGCATGGTGGATAAGGGTACTACTGGCTCTCAAGTCAGTTTGCTGGGCTTCGAGTCTTGCTTGTAAGTAATATCAATAGCAATACCTTGAAGAAATTCTGCATCTCTTCTCAAGGTACTCAGTGTAGCAACTTGTTTATATTTCCAAAACTCTTTTGGAACGTAGCTCAATATGCTTGCTCTAAGCCCAGTTTACTTTGGTTACATAAATTCCTGGTAGAGTTAAGCTCTTGTGATCACTACCTCCTGGTTGCTTAGATCTCCTCCTAGAGGAGTAGGCAAACTACTGCTTGTAGGTCAAATCCAACCTTCCATCTGGTTTTGTACTCATATTTTTCAAAAGATTGTAAAAAATAAAATAAAAACAAATCAAACAAAGAAAAAAAGCCACAAAAGAATTTGTGGCAGAAGTAATACATGACTGACAAAGCCTGAATATTTGTTATCTTTTTGCAGAAAATATTTACACACTCTGTTCTGAGTCTGGATTTTTTCTTTATCTTAACAAAAATAACACTCAGTTTGTCAGTGACAAAACAAACTGCCTGTTACACTCCAAATGCAATTATGAGGCATTTCTACAGTATACAATTAGAGTCCTGTGGGTTCAC
Source organism: Petromus typicus (assembly GCA_004026965.1). Lineage (NCBI taxonomy): Eukaryota > Metazoa > Chordata > Mammalia > Rodentia > Petromuridae > Petromus > Petromus typicus. The sequence continues at coordinate 30,526 of PVIR01006740.1, read as the reverse complement.
CCCACATCGTGTAGGTGGCCTTACCCTTGTTTTCCAACATCAGCTGATGGGAATTTAGAGACTCAGAGGAGTATTTCCCTTGAATGACTTTGAGGCAGGATTCGTGTCTGGAAATCTAAGGCAGTTTCCAAGATAGACTTTTCAGTCTGTGAGCCATCTCTGCTGCGGGCTTGTTTAGGGTAAATCAAAATAAGTAGACATCAATTTATTTTTGAAACATCTATTTTCTTTGTGTTGGTTTTCTTGTAAGCTCATAATAAGTCACTTTTCCCTTTGCCACTCCCCCCTCCGGTAAGTGTGTGCACACATAGGTGTGTACTCTCCCTTACAGATTCTCTGAGGCCTGGAAATGTTTTTCTTGCATAGATGGAAGCATTGAATCACACAATATTAAAACTTTAATGACTTCTGATATTGTTATAGTATTTTGGAACCTTGAAGGTATTTTGGCACAAATGCACCACACATACAATGAAATCCAGGCTCATTCTTTGCTTACGTGTAGCTGGGATCATGAGAGGTTTAGTGACATGCCAAAGGTCACACAGCCAGGAAGAGACCAAGCTGGATTAAAGGACAGGTCTCTTGTTCTCCGCCCATAACTTTGCCTATCAAATAGTGGCATTTAATTATTAAAACATACTTCCTGTGCTATGTAAATCTTCTGTCTTCTCTGGGCTACTAAAAGAAAATGTAAGGGCAGAGACTGTCCTAGGTTGTTCTCTCTTCCTTAGAGTACAAACTGGGTTGTTCTCATTACTAGTTTCTCCATATTCTTATAATAAGGAGAAAATGTGCCACTAAGTTTTATTCTTCCCATATTGCATCAGGATTGCTGCGATTCCTCATCTTATAGTTTATTTTGGGATCTAAAACTATTGCTGGTTCTTTAGAGATGAACTCAGTTCTTCTTTTCCTCGCAAATAAGGTTACCCTTCAGTGTACTGGGGGCTGGGGCTGGGGATTAGCTCAGAGATACTCTGTGGATACTGAAATAGCAGAAGCTCAAGTCCTTTTGTATAAAATAATCTGGTATTAGCATATACATTATGCATATTCTCTCATATACTATAAATCATACCTAAGACCATGTGAATACTATGTAAATAGTCATTATATTATTTATGAAATAATGACAAAAATCATCTGAACATGATTAGTATGGACCCAATTTTTTCTCAAATGTTTCTAGTATGTGTCTGTTTGAATTTAGAATCCATGGATAGGGAGGAGTGACTATACCCCACTATTTCTAACCTCATCTGAGATCTAATGAATCATATTTCCTTTATTAAGCTAGAAAAATCCATAGTTCTGGTAACCTTCACCTACATTTATGCTGGCAAATAAGGGTTATGATTTCTAGGGCTCATATCTGTGATTTGACTTCCAATTCTACTTTGAGATTAGTCCTCTCTCTGTCTCTCTCTCTCCCTCTCCCTCCCTCCTTCTCCCTTTTAGACATATTTCAAAGACCTCTAAGAAAGTTCCTAAGAAAGGTTTCTTTGCTCATAAATGAGAAGATTAAACAGTATAGTATCCATGCTACTTTAGAAACTACTTGGCTCATTCTTTCACATCTCTAGAGATTTAAAAGTCATTTTTATGTTTCCCAGGATAAAGCTCATCTTGGTGGTATTTAATAAACAAAAATAGGCTACAGGATGGCAGAGCATAAGTGAAAAAATATTCTCTTTTTAGCAAACTCATGACATTATCCCTGGTTGAACTCAGAGAACCCTCCACATTTTGAGCAAGCCTCTTAGGGCTTTCAGTCTCTGGGCTGTGTGTGTCCAGCCAAATCATTCTCATTTTCTGAAACTATGCTGTATCATCAGTTATTTGGAACAACTAATTGAGATGTTGAGCAGAGACCAGTCTGAATTAATGAAACATTTTAATGTGTTTTCTGGTCTTTGGGTCTTGGGGAGGGTTATTTTAAAATTAAGAATTATTCTTGTGTTTTCCATAATTGATAAGTTGGATACATCCTTGAACGATGAAGTCTGCCTCTGATTTTCTTACAGCTTCCACTGGTTACTCCATCCCAAATTCCATGTGTGTATGGTCCAAAATAGTGGGTCTCTCATGTTAGCTAGGCTTCTTCTTTGAACTGAGGTTATGCTACAGTCATTTGCAGGCTCACCTACACACTCAGATCCCACAGAAAGTACCACATCTCTTAAATATTTATAAAGACATGAAATAGAGACAGTTTGATTCATTTAGAAAAAGAAAAATAGATGCTATAAAATGTGGAAGAAAACAAGATTTTTTTCCTCACACACAAATAGCTACCTCTGTTCGCTGGACACCTTTATCTAGCCTAATGCTACTTTTCTGACTTTGTCATTCAGCACACATCAGTTCAATGCCTCCTCTGGCTAGACACTGCCATTTGTCCTGTGCCTCACAGGACCCTTCTCTTTAGCAGCCCTTTAGTTAAAGTGAGAGGCACGAAAGTTGGTTAAAGGCTTCCTTGTAGCTCATGCTGCTGCTGATCATTGGCTTCCCTTTACTTCACTTCCCTTGTTCAGTATGTTGACACTTTTGAGTTGCAATCCATCCTCTTTCCAACTTACTGCTCTGAAATACAGGAGTGTCTTTAACTAAGTAGCAGAAATTGACTGAATAACCTGACAGGTATACTGCAGACGACAAACAGGAGTTGAGCTAGGGTCACTTTTTTGTGACCCAGGAACACATTTTGAGAGAGTACAGGACCCTGAAGGATGAAATCTTTGAAGATATGCACAGATGATGAGATGTTCCAGTGGTGGGGACTTTATTTGTGATACTAATATTCTTAAGTTTCAGAGCTTTGGCTTATTGTAGATAAAAAGTAGTCAAGTGATTCTTATCCTTTTAGATTTTCTACACCTGAGCAATGTGATGGCAGGAATAACTTTGTAGAATCCTGCTGAGATTTCCTGCAGTAGTTCATTCTACGATTTATTTATACTCTTGAGCCAAGAACCCAAGTTCCCTTAATTATATCATGAGTCCTGTTCTCTCTGGGCTCCAATCTACTCAGTGAAGAAGGGTAGTTGAGGTACCAGATACACAAGGCCGTGCTAATCACCTTTGTCTTTCAGCTAAGAGTTCTCCTTATAACTTCAATGCATATGATTCAGAAAAGAGCCTAGATATTGAATCTTTGTGTCTGAATTCTCTTGACGCATGTGAAGATTTCAAGCATTTGTCAAGCTCGTAGAAGAATAATTTTGGCTGGTGTGATATTACTTGGCATCTCTTCATATTCTTTGGAAATAACCACATTTCTAATCATGTGCAAAAATTGTAGTAAACATTTTTCATACACTTACTTGCTGTCTTAAGTGGTTGCGAATTCTATGATATTGGGTAGAAAGAAAGAGGCATGCATCTCGTTAGAATGGAGGGGAAGGGCCATGCTTTAGTAAAATCAGTGGAAAACCTCAGTTCTTGAAGTGGAAGGCTCCATTCTAGAGGAAATTGCACTAATATTGTTTTTTTTTGCTACTGGAGGATAGACACATTATTCCAAAGAGAAGAGAGACTAGCATTCTTCTTACCTCTACATGGAGTCAGCAGGGATCTTAGTTTTGCTTCCTCAATCAGTTTCATACCTTTCAATAATCTTTACAAAGCCTTAGTTAAGATATTCATTGCTTTAAATGTGGACAATAACATCAGACAACTCACTATCTTTCCTATGCCAGGACAGTCTTCAGTTTCTCCATACTACATTCTTTTCTGTGCAGAATGTAGTAGACTTACAAGGTGTTTATGCAACTGAACAGGATGCTACTAATTCAGTTTTCCTATAAATGCTTGTGATTGGGTCCATTCTTTTTTTTTGTTTTTTTTTGAAACAGGGTCTCACTTTGTAGTTCAGGCTGGTCCTGACTCAGCCTCGAACTTACAGCAATCCTCCTGCTTCTGCCTTCTGAGTGCTGGGATTACAAATGTGAGCCACCACGTTCAGTACTGTGGCATATGGTACTGGTGGGTGTGAGTCTCCATGCCTGGTATTGTTGTATGTAGTTATCGGGGATTGAACCTGGGTCCTTGCGCTTACAAGGCAGGCGTCAAACCATTGAGCTAAATCCCTGGCCCCCTTGAGTCCATTCTTGCTTAAACCTATTCTCAAACTGTCCAGTACTTGCTGAAATAGGTACAAACTCTATAACTGCGCTTCCCGGTCTTTTCATCATTTTTCCCATGTGCTACAAAGTAGGTCTGAGGTTCTTACTACACTCAACTTTCTCCCTTTCTCGCTGATCAATGCTTTCTGTTTCTCTAACTTAGCGTACTTGGAGTTCCTCCACTTATATCTTTCAAGCTGTGTCCTGATTGCTTTTTGAGACCTACCTCAAAATGCTTTAACTACCTTATACAAAATAACCACCTCTTTTTCAGATCTTCCTATTGTTGTTCCCTCCTTTCCTGTATTATTTTACTACATGATATTTATCAGCATCTGAAATGCACCACTAGAAATGTGTTCCATGATGGCAGAATCCACTCCGCTTTTTTTTCCTGTTATATTCTTACTGCTAAATTGGTTCCTAGTAAATAATTCTGAATCAAGAAATGAATAAAATTTACCATGAAACCGTACTGAAATCTCAGCTGCAAGCTCCATCTTCCTCTTCTGTGAAGTTTTAGCATTGCTTGTACTGCTTTTCACGTGCGGTGCCTTGTGCTGTATCTGGTTATTTTTAAATATATACCTATCTACATCTGCAGTGAGATGAGGCCAGAAAGCATTGGTTTTGAAATTTTAAAAGTATCTGAGATGGACAGTGACAGGCTATCACACATCTACTTCTATAACTAAAATGTAAAGGACCAATAAAAAATCAAGAGTTGATGAGAATATAGAGGAATTAGAAGGTCCAAATGTTGCGGATGGGAGGGTTAAAATGATTAAATCACTCTGGAAAGGAATCTGGAAATTATCTGATGAAACATAAATACCTTATGATTAATTCCATTCTGTTGTGTATCTAAGAGACGTGAAAACATGTGTACATGTAAAGACTTGTATGTGATTGTTCATAGCAGTGACAATTATGATAGAAAATAGACACTGTGTCATCCATCAAGAGGAATGTGGATGAAGAAGTTGGTATACCTCCACGTAATTGTGTAACACTCCAAACGAAACCAGATGGGTGAATTCTTACATAGAAGAATGAATACATTATGATATCACTTAAACACTATAGAACAGGAGAATAATTTCAGAACAGTGTTTTCCTCTGGAGAGGGGGGTGGAATTTACTGCAAAAGAGCACGAGGAAACAGCCTGGGGATATTGTGATATTGTAAATATTTTAAACATATTTTTATTTTCAATTGATACACAGCAATTATATATATTTATGGGGTACCATGTGACATCTCAGTATTTGTATTATACTACGTAAGGATCAAATTGGGAAAATAGGCTATCACTTCAGAAGTTTATAATTTCTTCCTGGTGGGAACATTCAAAACCCTGTCTACTAGCTACGGTTTCTAACCATATTTTCCTTGTTGTACTATAGATGTTCTAAGTCTTTATGGCAGTTTGTTCATTTCATTTAAGTAAAGTATATCAAAAGAGAAGAAATAAACATCACAAATAAATAACAAATACTAAACACTAGTTGTGGATATGTTTGGTATTGTATAGCAGCATATCACTGAACACCACTGATATATACAATTACTTTGAAATGCACTGAAAGTAAGATGGGTGGATCAATGGACAGAGGGATGGATAAGTGGATATATGATAAGCCAAAGAGTAGAGTATTATGGTAGAATTTAGATGGTGAGTATATAATTTTTCATCTTTTTTGACTTTCCTGTATTTTTGAACATGTTCAAAATAAGATTTTAGAAAACAGTACCACCTAACTTTAATCCTGTCTCTGGCACTTAGGCAAGTCAGCTGACCTTCAATTTCACTCTCTGACAGGTGACTGTGCAACAGAGCTACATTAATTTTCTGTCACCTTTTCCCACATGATATTTCAGTGCAAAAGGGTCAATTTTGGAATATAACCTGTATTTCTGAGTGGGATAATCAGTGGTAGTGTTTTGTATTAAGTATTCATGTAGGATAGTTTTAGAACAACATGATGGGACCACGTTTCCAAAACTTTCTTGATCGTGAGAATCGTTCAGCCTCAGACCTAGTCAAATAGAAGTTTTCTCATCAATGAACTCACAGTCTATCAAAGGAAATAAATGAGTAAAGGAGAACTTACGAAAGTACTATAATGGTTATAATAACAAAGAAATTACGGAGTGCCATGGAAGTGTAAAGTAGGAGTACTGAATCCATGTTGGGGATTTTGATCAGGGCAAGCTTCTGAAGGTCATGAAATCTGAGCGTTTAGCATTAGATGACTAATAGAATAAACCTGACAAATATACATAGTAATGGATAGAGGATAGTATGCTTTAGGCAGAGGCACTGGGAGGCTGAATGAAAGAGTAAAAGTGTGAAGCTCAGCTATTGTTGAAAAAGAAACTTGATATACCTCTATCATCTCTAGTACATTTGCTGAGTATGGGCTGTTGATAAAGCATCATCTATACCCTTTAGAAACTTCCATTCCAAAGCAGTGATTCCTCATTATAAATTCAATTCACTTTTCATTTTTCTTCAAAAGGCATTGGTTTGTTACCTGTGCAACTGAATGAACTAGGGTTAGACCACTACTTAAACCATCTATAGAAATTGATGCTACTCTAGAGACTAACTTGTTACTACCCATGTCTATCCTTTGGTGCATGGGTAACCTTTTAAAATTTTTTTGGTACATGTTTACAGTGTGTACCTTCACCGTAGGCAGTTAGTACACACACACACACACACACACACACACACACACACATATATATATATATATACATATATATATATGACATATCTTAATTCTTTTTCTGTCCCCTTCTAATTTTCTTCACCCTCATCTTTTGGTTCCCTTCTCCTCTGCAATACATTTATCTCTCTCTTTCCTATATGCTAGGCATATATCCACTAATATTTTTGGAATAAATTATGTGTATATTTTGTTTTTGTTTTCAGAATTTTGTGGTGAAGTTGGCAACTCACTGAACTGTTATCAAACCATGGTTGGAAATGTTAAACCTACACCTTTTATATTTATTTACCAAGATCTATTGAGCTTTTACTATGTATTGACACTGTGCAAAGTGCTAGAGTTAACAGAGTCGAGTGAGACACAGTACTTAAGTTAAAACAATATGATTTCTCAGAAAGCCCTCAGTTTGGTTGAAGAGCTAGGCAAGCAGATAATGGCAACCTAGAGTGATAAGCTTTATGAATGGGGCCCACAAACCAGAAGGATTCCAGCAGGCCCTTCAATAGTACTTGGTACACTGAAGAATGGCTAAGCTGACTCGCATACATAGAGGTGACACTTGGAGACATATTCCTGCTACTTAGTTTTCACTGAGCTAACCACACACTTTCTCTTGGTGACCCCAGTGACCAGCAGCACACATCTGTGAGATGGCTGGGTGGAGTTCAGGGGTCAGTCGATGACTATGGAAGAAACCAGAGATAATTGGCCCACATGGGCTTCAATTTGCACAGCCCTGTTAGCAGTCTGCTCCTTCCTTCTGCGTGCTCTGGCTACCAACTTGGTCTCTCATCTGTGCGTTTAGAATCCAGGTATCTCTGGTCAGCTTTTTGCTTGCTAGGTGTCATAAGACTGCCTGAGAGTATTCTTTGCCCTCAGTTTTCAGAAGAAGAAATCAAGGCACAAAGAAAATCAGGTTGAAGTGAAATTGCTGACAATTTCATATGCAGTTTTTTTCCAGCTTATTTAATCAGTTTTACATCCTCATGTGATCTCCTATCAACGTTTGACCTTCTAAGCAGTGGAAGGCTGCTCATTGCAGATTTTAAGGTGAACTCTGAAAAATGAATCTTTCAAACACAGATAGGGAAAAGTCTCCTTTTCGGTCCTTTCTCTGTTTCATCTTTACACCTCCGGCAAGTTCAAACTACTCAGTTCTTCCCAAGTTTCTCCCCTGCTTTCCCCAGTCCTTAACAAGCTGTTGATGTTCCAGGAAATGTCTTTTCCTATGAAAGACACATCATGGCAGCTAAACAGCTGGAGTCCTCTGACAGCCAATCAGCCAGGCCTTGGGGTATCAGTGTGATGAGCAGCTCAGCTAGAAAATGTCTATTCTCTAGCTGAGCAAATGTCATCTCCACCAGGAAGCCGCAAAAGGATGGCGAGAGACTCCACTGAAGTGTCTCAGAGGCTGAGTTCCAAGGGGGAAAAAATCTATAAATACAAATACGCTGCAATGTGGGAATGCCTGATTCCAGAGTAAATATATGAATGCATCTCTCTTTAGCATGTTTGGAGACAGTATTTATATAACCTGTACATTAAATGAAATTAGTATAAATGGTGGGCTTTAATAACATCTTACCTGAACATTAATTTGTTTATTTTCCTAAGATATACTCTTTCAAAAAATGCATAACATTATGTAACTAAGTAAATAAAATTTACTGTCTTTTATACTTAAAGAAAATGGCTGCCTACTCCAGCAGGTTAAGAGTGCTGAATTAGGCTGTTAATTGGAATTAGTTTGCTTTAACTTTTATATGCATTCGTTCAAACTATCAACATTTTTGTGAGCAGATGTTTTTAAACTGGCTAAAAAAACAAAATAAAAAATACTTGTATTTGTGTGTTTATAGATATACATATGTGTATACATACATACATGTGTGGTTGGAGAACTTTTAGATCATCAGTATTGTCAGTAAGAACTCATACACATGTGCGTGCACACACACACATACACAGTCACTGACTGTTACTATTATCTCATCAAGGAAAAGGAAATTTAAACACAAATAAACAGAAAGGAAAAAGTATTCAAGTAAACACAACACTTTTAGTCAACTAAAATAATTAAATTTTATCTCTAGCTTGGGTAAATACTATCATGAACTAGCAATGATCCATGAGATGCCATGTGGGAATCACAGATTGACAGTTACAGGAAATGGGGGAGGGGGAGAACTCTGGATCAGGGCCCTGCCAAAGGTGAACCATCCCTACTGACTTGATCAAATCCTCATTACTGAATTTTCACAAGGTTCTAAGCATTTCTGAAGGTAAAGCTTGGACTTGGACTTGCTAATCTATTGGGTTCCTCTAAAAGAGTAACAGGATGGTTAACAGAGAGTGAAAATGTGATTGATCAGAAAAATCATCAGTGTATTGCCAAAAGAAGCTACACTATCTTGGAAGAGAGAGTGCTAATGAAGTTGTGTCCTCAAATTCTTCTCCTCCCCCGAAATTCTACTGCAATAATTAGGCATTAATCTAGCTGATGACTTATTATACTATGTTAGGAAAGCTTTCTATACAGTTTTCACTATTCTCTTCTCATGATATGATTATTCTCCACTTTATGTTCTGTCATTTACCAAGCTAAATTACTTTTATTGTGTTGCGTATCGTGATGAACTGCCATTCTTCCTTTGGCTCCAAGGGAGAGAGATTAGCGATGACAGTCTATGGTGTTCTCTTTGTGACCTTGCGGTTTTTAACCTTGTGAATGCTCATGTCACATGGTCTATACCTTTCCCAGCTTCCTTTGTGATGCAGACTTTTGGTACTTTTATATATTTTCTTCTGGCTTATTCGTTATGTTTTTAAAATTATTTTTCAACATCTCCATTGTTTTTAGTTCCTTGTTTCGTAGCAATATGTACATGTAATTCTCAACTGAAAATCCAGTAAACATACATATGACATCTGCTATTTGCAAGGAACTCTATGAGGCCTAGCAGTGATGAATGCGTCTCAGTTTCTGCCTTTAAGAAACGTTAGGTTGAATGAAAGTTGAGGATAAAATAACATCCCCAACATCTACTACCAATGTGTTCAAAAAACTAGTTTCCCAAATGAGACATATGGAGAGGAGAACGCATCTAGCTGGGTGACTCTGACAGGTTCAGAGAGAAGAGAGTATTTATGGTGGACCTGGAAGGTATGGAGGATTTTGACAGGTAGAGATGGAGCTGAGAGAAGAGCTTGAGCAGAGATTTAGAATGATTCTTAACAATTGGCTATGAACAGTGAGTTGATGAATAAATTAATTTTGAAAAACCACATGCAGGTGCATTTACACCTGATAGCTGTGGAATCTTACACAGATTACTTAGCATATCTATGCCTTCATTACCTTACTGGTAAATAATAAGTAAGATAAGATTTTTTTTTTTTTTTAGGTTTTTTGAGACAGGGTCTCGCTTTGTGGTTTAGGCTGGCCCTGAGCTCAGCCTCCAACTCACATCACAATCCTCGTGCCTCTGCCTCCCGAGTGCTGGGATGACAGGCGTGAGCCACCACGCCCGGCACTGTGGTATGTGGTACTGGTTGCTGCTGGGTGTGGGTCTCCACACCCAGTATTGTTATGTGGTTACCGGGGAATCGAACCCGGGCCCTTGCGCTTGCAAGACAGGCGCCGGAACCACTGAGCTAACTCCCCGGCCCTAGATAAGATTTTTAAAACAGTGCCCAACATATAATGAGTATGAAATAAAACATTGTCATTGTTACTTGGAGAGCAGCATCCAGAAATAGGTTGGGTTGAGTTGAGTTTCAGTCGCTCTTTTGGGTCTCTCTCTACTTAGCGAGGTCCTATCCACAAATTTGCATTCAGACCACTCTGGAAGTCCTATACAAAAGGCAGGACTTGGATTTGAAAGATTACCAGGAAGAAGGGGCAACTACATGCATTTCCAATTACATGGAGACAATTACATAGAGAGGTTTGAAACTCACCCGAAGCACAGTTTTCCACATTTAGTCACAAGACGCTCAGTACTGTTGCCACCTTTGGGAGCACAGGTGTAAAGCAGTTAAGTGTGGCGGATGGGCAATGTTCTCGTTTTTTTCAGCGATACAAAGAAAGCCTGATTGCTTAAGAATGGGTGCCTAACAATAGGCAGCAGCTGTGAGTTCACAGAACAGTTTCTGGGAGGGAACATTTTTCTTATAGGGTTATATTTAAATCAGGGAAGATGGTTTATGAAAAGGGACTAAAACAAATTTATCCTGCAGGTGATCCTGCTTAAGAAGCCCAGGGACGACAAACCCACTTAAATTGTCAACGTTGAGTGTGATCATGATATGTATATAAAATGTACCTATTTCACAATAAAAAAAAAAGATCAAGTACATTTCTGGGATAGTTACTTTTTACAGTACAAAAGTTTCCTTAATATTGAAGGTGCTTCATTAGTGCTTTTATGCTTTGTTAACACATTATGGACCATTGATTGAAAGAACAACACTGAAGTGTTTGCAGCTATTGATCATTTAAGATCCATTAGAAAAATGCACCTGTCTCTGGAATCAATGAAAAAGTAGGATTCACTTTCTATTCTTGTTTGTTTGCCTCCCATATGTTTCTGTAATGGACTTGGGACTTGATAAGCACTGGACATAAGAAGATTCTCCTTGTCCTCAAGAAGTGGGTACCCTCTCTTTACAATAATTTTCCAATTTTTTTTTCTTGAGAAATTTCCATACTGATTATGGCAGTGCAAACTCATCATGGCTAAACCTTGGAAGTGATCTATATGCCCACGAACAAAGGAGTGCATAAACAAAATATGGTATTTATATCCAAGTGTATACTACTTTGCCATAAAGATAAACTTGAGTCCCTTGTAGGGAAACAGATGCACCTTGAGACCATAACGTTAAGTGAAATAAATCAGACTCACAAGTTTAAATATTGCATGGTTTCTCTTATATGAGAAACTTGAATGATAGAAAAAAAATAACATAAAAGACAGATAACAGGAAATAGTGAGATGGATCTTTTGCAAAAGGAAAAGGGGACAAGAGATGGAAGGAAAAGGGAGAAGTAGAGCAGATGGAGATGAAAATAGATTGAAGATGTGTCACGCACACCACCAAATCCTGAGGAGGAGGATTATGTACTGCAAATGTGGACTGATAACATTTTTAAAAGAGAGAGAATTTTCCCTGTTGATTTGGGAGGAAGTGGTCAGTGCAATAAAGGTGATATGTATGTGATGGAATGTGGGCTCTGTGGTGGAGCTCTTAGGGTTGTGTCTCCTTCACTTCTGTGGTTTCATGGCTTCCCCAGAGCCTGCCTGGGAAATGGTGAGCTATCACAAAAGACTTTGGAATTAACAACAGTAAGAGGAAATTTCATATAACTCTGCTGGAATCTGCAGAGGGTATGAGATCTAGCCACTGAGGCTAGTCATAACAGCCAGACTCTTCTGTATCACGGCATTTAATTCCCACTCCCTGTGCACAGCTGAGGCTTTGAGAGTCATCTCACGTGCTATACAAGTGTGCATTCAATGTACAAGTGAGGCATCTCTAGGACCATATCTCCCTGGTACCACTGTTTGTTTAGGATCAGGAATGGTGACTGTCTTCCTTTTAACTGAGAAAAGCAAAATGAAGCCAGGCAGAGTGAGGCACACCTGTAATCCCAGCACTCAGGAGGCTGAGGCAGGAGGATTGTGGTTTGTTTCTTATTCAAGATCAGCCTAGGCTAAAATAGTGAATTCAAGACCAATCTGTACTATGTAGCGAGACCTTGTCTCAAACTGAACAAACAAACAAGCAAACAAACACAAATGAGAAACAAACAAAAAAAACCCAAAAAAGCCCCCAAACATAAAAAAAAAACAAGAGGCAAGCAACAGTTAGTCCTAATCTGTTCATTAGATTCTATGGTACATAGGAGACAAGGGTAAGGTCTGGGGAAAGAAATGACAATCGAAAAGCTGAACACATCATAAACTGAAGAAATAATTTTGGAAAACCATTTTATGGGCCACCTGATCCAGTATCTATTATTATTAAAACAGGGTCTTTATTGGGGTGTTGCAGTGCAGGGGGGAAGGGGAAAATGAGAATCAAGTCATGTCATATTTGGTACAAACTCTTAATGTTGAATGCAATGATGATGCATATTCATAACGTACCAATAAAGATTTGAATTTAAGAATAAAAAAAACAGGGTCTTTGATTTTGCATGGGTGGGTTGAAATAAGAGGAAGAGTCATTCTATTTTTATTTCAGGTATTAATCAGAAAGAACATTACTAAATTTGCTTTATTTTATATTTTACTTTTGTTTTGAAAAGTACTTCTCTTACTGTAATACACAAATTGAACCTTGGCAAAACTATGAAGTAAAAAATTCACATCCCTTCTCTTACTAGTTTCCTGTCCTGATTCCTTTTTATCCCCCTTATGGTCTGTCCTTTCCTTTTTTATTTCTTTATAGATTCCTGTCGCCACCAAGATTTGTTCTATTCTGTAACTATAAAATCCTGCGTAGAGAAGTGTCATACTGTAAAGGGAAAAGGACTGATGGCAGCTCCAAAAGCCACAGTATAGAAGGGGACCTGACTTAGTTAAAGGAATAAATCTTCATATACAATTTTTGGCATCTGCTATTTGGAAGTTGGGTTGGAGACAGGAGTGAAATAAGATGGAAGCATTTTACTTTTTTACTGATGCACCTTGCATTTGAATCTCCAAAGGTATGTGGTTTCTCTCTATATAACACCATGGCAAAGAATAGAGGGTGACCTGATTTATCCAAGACTCATCACTTAATAGCTATAAGATGTTAGACAAGTTGTACAAGAGCTGTGTCTTGACTTCTAAAAGATGTGGATGAAAACAACTCATAAAGTTGTTGTAAGAATTAAGTGGAGTAATGTAAGTTTCAGCAGAGTAGTTATTTAAGTATTTAGTACTGCAGATGTAACCTTGTTTGTCACACCTTTGCACAGAAAACTTCTATAATTCTTTTTAAAATTGATTTTGTTGTGAAATAGGTATATTTTATGTAAGTATCACAATCATACTCAACATTGATAATTTGTACCAGTATATGACATGACTTGATTCTCATTTTTTCCCATTCCCCTATAATTCTTTTTTAAATTAATTGATTTTATTGGTACATTTGTATACACATCATGATCACAACCGACATTATTCCAAACTATTACTTTGGCATTTAGAACATTGTAATATTAGACATTAAGTTAAAACTCTCTAAGAATGCTTCTAATATTCTTTTCCCATTCAGACACAATTAAGAGAAAGCCCCTACTGAGGAGCAATGAGTTGTGTATGAGCAAAAGTAAAACTAGTTGTAGTTTATTTAAAAAAATACAAAGTATCCAGAATAATTTCCTCTTCACTTTGGGATGAGAAGGGACAGACCAATAGGTCACACACAGGGAGAGTGCGAGTAAGCCACAAATGAGTAATTCATTGTGTTCACAAGTAAGAAACTATGACCTAAAGACAATATATCACACAAATGAACTATAAAGACCTTGAACTAGACTCTTGGTCTGGTGGATTTCTACACCAGTTTTTATTTGCTGTACCATGCTGAGTTTTGTTATCTACAGTCAGATACATGCAGGGCTGAAGAACAGAACTCATTTGTGGCCATTACAAATTAGTAGTAATTAATTTTTCAGGGCCAACTGCAATCCCATGTGATATCCTAAGGAAAGAAATCACTTATATAGATAAGTGTAGGTGAGCGACATGAGAAACTGCTGGGAGGGCAATGCCAGATGGTCCACAGCAATGGGAGGCAGCATGAGGGCACTGGGCATCTGGAGAGGAGCAGAGAACCAGAAGGGCAATGAAGGCACGCCCCAAGCAAGATTCTCCTCCTTCTCAGCCTTACCTGTGTATTTCAGTTGCCTTTGCAAGTGAAAGCGGGCTGAATGAGATGGCTAAGATCCAAGGTTGACTTGAAATCTGCTGTAGGAAGGTCACTAAAGCACACCTTCATTTGTTGACTGATATTGAATTCTGCATTCAAACCAATTACTCTTTGCAGTTAAAAGATCCACAGATGAGTCCTTTTATAAAGCATGCTAACAAATAACAGTTGCATATGGGTTTAGCATTGAGGCACTTATGATGTAAAGTCTATCAGAAGTAGCTTAGGTCTTCAACCAGCTTCCAGGATGGGCACTGATGAATGCATGTGGATACTCAGAGCCTCCATCCTGGCATATCACCATCACCAGAGCTTAGCTTGGCCTCAGTCTTTACAGTTGTTTTGGGCTCTTACACTTCACAACTCTTGTTAGCCCTAACCTCCATGGAAATTATTCAGAATACATATTATTTTTAGAATGTCAGATACAGGAATACATATCAGAATATATAGTAATATTCATCTGGCAAAAGAAACATTGCTAGATATCCATGTATCTAGGAAAAAAATTTGGTAAGGCAACTTCAGTGTGTTTGGAAGAACATTTAACATTTACTAGCTGTTTAACTGTTTTACCTTGGTTAAGCCACTCACATCCTCTCTTAAAACTGGGAATTATTTCCCTATTTCACAAGATTGCAGCATTGATTAAAGGAGAAAGTATGCAGAAGTATACAGTAACCTATAAAGTACTGAACTAACTCACAAGAACAATGGCAGCTCAAACATGTCAGACAACAATGTTCTTAGAAGAGTATAGAGGTTAGGTATATGAGCTGTGAGATCAAAACACATGACTTTATAACCTGGATACCTTGATCATGTTAAATTCCAGAACTTTGTTTCCTTATCAGCACAATGCTATACAGAAAGACTCATTTCCATAGAGTAGTTGTGATGAGTAAATAATTAATGAATACTAACTGTTTGGAACACAATAAACTGTTCTTTTTTTTTTTTTTTTTAAGGTTTTTTGAGACAGGGTCTCGCTTTGTGGTTCAGGCTGGCCCTGAGCTCAGCCTCAAACTCACGTCACAGCAATCCTCCTGCCTCTGCCTCCCGAGTGCTGGGATGACAGGCCTGAGCCACCACGCCCGGCACTGTGGTACGTGGGACTGGTTGCTGCTGGGGTGAGTCTCCACGCCCAGTACTGTATGTGGTTACCGGGGATCGAACCCAGGTCCTTGCACTTGCAAGACAGGTGCCAGAACCACTGAGCTAAATTCCCGGCCCCACAATAAACTGTTCTTGATGAATAAAGAAACAAAAAATAAAAGTCCCTTACATTGTGCAAGCAGTGACTAACTTACATATATGGTGCAACTTCATTATTAAACAACTTTGTGAGGTTGACAGGACAACTTTTATAATCATCATTTTACAGACAGGTTAACAGTTTCTTCAAAGACCCTCAGCCAGTAGGTGGTAGACTTTTTATTAGAACCCACAATGAACTTCATAAGGCCTAAGTGAATTCGGAGACTGGACAATAATAGCCCTGCCAGGGAGAACTGTCTGGCTGGAGACAACCTCATAGGTAGCTTCTTCTCCTCTGCCTGTGTTTAGGCCTGAGCTACTATGTGAAATATTATTGCTAGGCTCTGAGTGTTTATGGCCCTCCTTCCTAAATTTATACATTTCTACTTACAAGGTGATGGTGTAAAGAAGTAGGACCTTTAGGAAGTGATTTGGTCACAAAAGTAAAGCCCTTATGAATGGGATTAGTGCCCTTATAAAAGCGCCTTGCACCTTCTGCATGAAAACACAGCTGTCTATGCACCAGAAAGTAGGCCCTTACTTGACACTGAATCCACTTGAACCTTGATTAACAGATTTCTCAGTCCCCAAAATTATGAAAAATACGTTTTTATAAGACAGTATATGGTATTAGTAGCCTGAATGGTGTGAGACAATTATCAACTTATGAAATAGGCTATGGGCAGAAACAAATGGGACCTCTTCACTTCTCACGTTTATATACAAATTAAAGTCCCCTCATTTCTGCTTGTTTGTGTGGCTTATTGATGGGGATATATTCTTAGAAATATGTCACTAGATGGGTTTGTCATTATATAAATATCATAGGCTGTGATGACACAAATATGGCTGTATATCCTACAGCACACCAAGGTTATGTGATATATGCTATTCTAAATATAGTCTGTCATTGACCAAAACATCATTCTGTTTGCACGTGTTTGTCCTAATAAATATATTTCACTGTGAGTTAGATTGTGGCTGCTTTTGCATATTAAGAATGTTATTGTGCTCTAAAGCCTTTCCCACATTACCTTCTATAAGGCTGTCCTTTAAAAAAATCTCTGTTAATCACAGCAGATATCTGTCATTTGGGGACCCACTCTGTATTAATGAATATGGATTAGACTCTTCCTAATTGTTCTCTGAACACCTCCCAATTTTCAGGAGGGTAATTGATTTCAATCAACTTCTTTAGTGCACTCTCTACACTCTTTGAAGCTTGTAATTTTCAAGTTCAATATTTGTATGCTCACACCCTCGGGAGTGCTTCAGGTGGACCCTATTATAATCCTGATATTCTAACCAGTCACAAGCTTGGAGTATATTTTATTATAGAATTTATTTCCTAGTGTGACTGAACCATGCTTTTTTTTTAATCTTTATTGGTACATTAAATATACACATCATGATTGCACTCCATAATGGGGATTTGCACCAGTATAAGACACAACTCGATATGGAGTATTTCTTTAAAGCATACTTCATATAGCATATTGAAAAGATCTGAAAGGCAAAATTACAGAAGGACTTTAAAATTTAAAATATAAACAGACAACATAGTTCTAACAGAGCGTAGTGAAATATTCTGCATGCCTTTGGGGATATAATAGACGAGCAAAACAACTAACATTAGATATTTACTGGAGACCATTAGTCAGAGAGAAAATAGCTTAGAAATGCTAGAAGCTCATAGGGAATATATTTCATTTAAAGCTCACTTTTGTTTAATTTCTAGAAATGCTAATAAAAATATCTTGATAAATGTCCATATAATAGTTAGCGTTTTCTGGTCATGAAAGATTTTTTCATGTTCATATTGTTTGTTTTGCTCCAGTTCAATTCAAACACCAAGGTGGTTTACTGTATTTCTGTAAGGTGACTAATTTTACTCTATATTGGTTATTCCATCTTTGGTTCTACCTCTGAAGGCTTACTGCTCCTTATTACACATTTTGGGGAGAAACTGGTGCTGAAATTGAGAATATGGACATTTTCATCAATATATTTGTATTAGAACTACCCTCATAGAGGTTTTTATTGCTATTCTTCAGCTATTTTCCATTAAGTAGCCTAATTGGACTGCCTCCTTCTTTTCCCTGTCCACATAAACCTCACACGCACAACAGCCAGAATACCTTCTCCAAACATAATGTCATTTCCTTGTTAGATCTTTGAAGACTTCTTGTTAGCATTGGCCTGGAATGTTGCATTAATCATAATCAGACTTTTGAAGTACTCAATTCTCTTTGCACTTTGAATTTCATATACCATTTTTAAAAATTTTATTTAAGTTTATTAATACATTTTAGGCACATTCATCTTTGGGGATTTGTACTTATGCACAATACCGTTTTTCAGGCAGAGAAAACCATTGTGATTGCTGAGTCATTCCACACATATGCACACTTACTTATAGGCCTACTTTTTTTTGTATCAGGGATCGAACTCAGGACCTCATGCTTGTTAGGAAGGTGCAGTGCCACTGAGCTACATCCCTGGCTATGTGCCATGTTTGCAGCTTCCTTAATCAGGGATGCCCTTCTCACCCTCTCCCTGTATTTGAATTTTATGAGTCTGGACTTGTTAGGGTAAACATAAGCCCTTGTCAAAAAAAAAAAAAAAAGAGAGAGAGAGAGAGAGACAATAGAATAGGGTGCCTTTAAAATTCAGGTGGACATGGTGGTGTACCTCTGTAATCCCAGAGTCTAGAGGCTAAGGCTAGAGGATCACTGCAAGTTGGAGCCCAGCCAGGGATATATGATGAGTTCAAGACTAGCCTGAGCTACATAGTGAGACTCTGTCTCCAAAACAAAGCAAAATGAAAATTCTCAAATTCATTTCATCTGTATAACAGGGGTCTCACTTTGTAGTTCAGGCTGGCCAGGCAAGCCTTGAACTCAGAAATCTTCCTGCCTCTGCTTCCTGAATGCTGGTATTACAGATGTGAGCCACCACGCCTGGCACTGTCATATGTGGTACTGATTGCTGGTGGGCCTGAGTCACCACACCCAGCATTGTTGTATGGTGTTACCAGGGACAGAACCTGGACCCTGGAGCTTGCAAGGCAGGCACCAAAACAACTGAGCTAAATCCCTGGCTTCGTATAATAGTTCTGTCTTCAGTGTTTCAGAAAGAGAGTGGCTGTTTCAATTGGCCACTTGGGAAACAATGCTCTTTTATAACTTGTTCAACCAACAAGGTATTGCTCTACCATATTTTAAGGTGTGGTCTACATTTGAGTGGTCAAAACAGCTCACTCCATGCATAGAGGTAGCTGGAAGAAGAGGAAAGAGTGGATAAAATGTATCTAGTCTTTTAAGTTCTAAATGACACACACAATTTCTGCTGGCACTCCATTTGAAATTTGTCATGTTTTCACACATCGGCAAAGGAGGCTAGGAAATGTGCTCTAGCCACATGTGTGGAGGACCTTTTCTGGTGGCTATGTAGAATCTTTTGCCACACTAGTAAAATCTGGTTCATGTGCCATTTTTCTTCTTCAGGTCTTTATTGACCTCTCTGCTGGAAGGAAGCAATCTCTTCTTCCTCTGAAGTACTCTAGTTCAAAGCATCTCAAACTATAAGAAGAATCACTTACAGATTGCTTTGAAGTATAGAACCTAAATCAATTGGTTATTGCTGAGGCCAAAGAGTCTGAATTTCTAATAAAATCCCAGGTGATACCCATGTAGTGGTATGCAGAACACACTTTGAGTGTTCTAGCTCATTTTCTATTCTACTGTGAAATGTAACATTTTCTCCTTAACTACCCATGCGAGTATTTTAACCTCTTTACTTAGTTAAACTCTTATAGCAGAGTTTGGATCTCATTTGCATCTGTTAATATCAACCTGCCTTCTTCCAGCACCAAAAATAGAGTCTTGAACACTTAGCGGTACTTAAGAACTATTTGAATAATTGATGAGTGGCTCCAACTAATTTAGAATGTTGAGCATATGCTTCAGAAGGGCAACAATATTTATGCTAAGTTCTGGACTAGCCTTAATACAATTACTTATTCGAAAATGATCTTTTGAAAATTCTGCTCTTACATAGCCCAGCCAGACCAAGGGAACACCTGCCAGAGAGCTGAGAGGAGTAGATCTCAGAAAATGGAAAGCACATTTTATCAAGGCCTTTCCTTCTCCATGTGCTGTGACTGTTTCAAAGGAAACACTAATCCCCGTGTTTAGAATTCATTTCCACAGAGCATTTCTGTTTAACAGGACTGATTTAGTACTCATAAAGCTTGTAAGCCAATATGATACATTTTGTTGAAGAGTTGGGGAGTTTTTCCACACCTGGAAGCACTCAGTGATCCTCCACTTCGAAAGTCTCAAGTGAGGTACCAATTAAAGCTGGACGAGGGTGACTCTTCGCAACTTGGCGCAATTCTAGGCTGTTCTTTTCTCAGCCTTGACGTATGTAGTTATGTTCTCTACCTTGGAGCTTGGAGCGGAGGAAGTGAGAGGAGATGAAGTGGGCTGAGGTTAGAACAGACGCTGCTGTACTTTGTAAGTCTCTCCCCTGTCACATGGCACAAAGTGAGCAGACCTGAAGCCTCCTGCCTCGCCCGCACCTGTATAATGAAACTCCCCACGGGAACTGTTTGCTCTTTGGAGTTTGACATAAATAAGACAAGGCTGATGTTTCTTTTTTCAACTGGGTGGACAAAGTTTTAACAAGCAAATGAATCATACTATCAAGACTTTAGACGTTCTTCGCCTGTTAGAAGAACTGAGGTTTTTAGTTTCTATTAGTCAACTGGTGCCATCAGTTATTGAACTTATCACAAACCACAACTTCACTTTTCATGTGCAGGCTTTTTCCTCAGCAGTATTGAGTTGGCTTTTAGTTTCATTAATTGACACTGGAACTGAGAGAAAGGTATTCACAAGTGTCACTAATATACTCTCTCCCTTCTCGTTCTCTGCTATAACGGTATATGAGGTTTATGTATTACCTGGACATTAGAAGTAAGTAGTTATTTCACATGTCTGTGTTGGGTTTTCCAAGTATCCCACATGTTTTGGCTTTTCCATTTCAGCAGTGAGAACTCAGAACACCTCAGCTCAATAAGGAAATATTCTCAACAGAACTGGGACAAGAGTGAACTAAGACAGGCTCCAAGGGAACAAGATTTAAAGAGCTACTGACTTGTACATGGTCACCTCACTCTTGGAGGATCTTGCGATTATATCTTATTAAATTTTGTGCCCAAGGTATCTTTCTTGCTTTATTCTAGTCTAGGTTCTGATTTTTAAGTCAGAAAGCCCAAAGTTTCAGTATCTGAAATAATTTGGAGAATGGAATTAGCCCCATTACTTTACACTAATTCTGTGTGTGTGGTAGCAGAAGTTCTACAGATGGAGACAAGAGACAATAAAAATGGAATTCAGCAAGCATGATTTTATTAAGCATACAGAGCTAAGACTGGTGTTCTGTTCATTTGCCCTCTATTCTGCAGCTAAAGAAAGTCTTGCTATAGATTTTTTTAATGAGCATGCATTAATTATTGGCTTTGAATATCCCTTTGAACTTACCTCATGACATTACTCCTTGGTCTCAAAAGCCTGATTTTTTTCAGACCATCTAAATGTAGAAAAAATGGTACATCTAAATGTATACAAACGTATTGTTCCTACCCCATTGCCTAACTATACCAGCTCACAAAGGCATATGCAAATGCCACCTAATTAGCTGTGAAGTGCATTTTGGCATATGTCGGAAGTTAAAGTCACTTCCTTAGAGGAACTCGAACTCTGTATTTATCTTTATTAAGGCCTTGTCTAAATGATAAATATACACTGCCTCCTTGCTATCTACTGCTTGGAAATAAATCACTTTAGGATTGATTTGCTAAAGGTGTTGTTCACTCAAAGGGTCCTCCTGCTGAAGAGGTCACATTGTCCTTCTTTACAAACAAATGCTGATAAGCAGAAGATACTGCATTGGCCATACAATGAATGGAGAGGGAGATCTGGGGTAAGGGGAAATGCATCCCTTTGTACAACACAGAAAAAACAGTCATACTAAGATTCAATATTATATTCTAGCATAAAAAGCTCCCCAAAGCACTTTTTGAGTATGTGAGTTGAACAGATGGGATGTAGTCATTGTTTTGGAGCTAAATACCGTGAACTTTGATTCTTCAGTCAGGAATTACAAACTCCTCTAGGAGTCTTCTAGGTAACAGAAATAAGGGAAATTCTGGCTGGGTGTGAGATGTTCATCAGTGATGGAGAGTCTGGGGAGGCTGAGAATCTGCTACCCTTCCACTCCAGCCTCCTTTTGCTACTTGGGGACACAGACCAAAGCTTGTTAAATCCTCTGATTCTTCAAAAGAAGCTGGCAACTTTATTTTATTTGAAATATGATGGGCTCATTTTTAAGTGTTGGAAAATTGGGAGAAAGGGGAAGGGAATGAGACTGGGAAAGAACAAAGAATTGTTAGGTGTCACCTCTGCAATTGTGGGGAATGAAATTATTATACGCTGTAAGAACTTAATAATAAAAATTAAAATTAAAAAAAAGAAAATTTTAAAATCACCTTACTGAACAAATAAAATGCCACGTTAGGCCAGAGTTGTCTGAGTCTTGAAGCCTATAACTCCTTCCCATTTATGGTTCACTGCTCAGGACCATAACTCTGGTCTCACTTGGGACCTTCCATAGTGCAGCCAGTTATGTTTGGATCATACAGTCTCAAGGTGTTAACATTTTATTTTGGATGGTCAAGTTCACAGTGGTCTTGCGTGTAGGGGCTGAGCCTGCCAGCAGTTTTCATGCCCTCTCCACATCCCCGGCACAAGTTGTGCACATTTGAATGCCATTAGCCAGATGTAACTGATTGATTCTTCCTTCACCTGGACGGCAAGGCCCTAAAATGTGAAATTATTGCATGCATGTGGACATTTAAACACGTCCTAAAGATTTTGGTTAGCTTCTGGGGGGCACCTTGTGTACTTCTTGAGAAGTCACTCTGACCCTGTCCTCCAATATATTTACTGATGTGAAATATAGCTACAGCCTTGCTGTCTGGTTCTCCTGCTATCTCCCTTCCCCTCGCACCTGTGCGTGAGCTAGTATACCTTCCTCAGTGTGCTGCGTAGCGTCACATGATTCACCATGTAGGCTTGTTCTGTCTTATTTTTGCTGGGCCCTCTTATCTTTCTCTTCACCCTGCCTTTTATATTTCCCCAAGAATGCTAAATGCTTGCCGCTTTTTCATACAGATAGAAAAACCTCTTCAGTTTTCTTTGATCTTATAGCTTAGCACTTAAATTGGTAAAGTTGGGAGATGGTCTTTGTGAACATGAAAAAAACAAACTCATATTCTTTTAGTTAATTTACAAGAGAATACAAGGGTGAAAAGTCTTATTTTCTAACATCTTAGGGTGTTACAACATTTCTGTTTGAAATCATGCTAGGAATAATGGGACACTATATTCTTTACTGGAAGCAGCCTGTATTTCCAATCCTGTCATAAGGGTTTCAAATAAGGGGATTTGAGATACAGTGCTCTATATTTGTCTTAAGTCTTTAATTTCCAGGGAGGTAAGACCCCAAGGCCACTCCTGAGGTCTGGCCTGCTACTGACTGCTTTACACATAGCTCTGCTCTGCCTTGAGACAGTCATAGTACTGTTTCATTTAAATCTCACCCTACACCTTGTCCACATAAAAAACACCTCTGTAACTTCATTTGCTTGTTTATTTGGACTGTGGTTTCTCTGGTTTCTACCAGTTAAGAAACTTGACTTGGTCAGGCTATAAGATTGTACCTGGTGGTTTTCCTCAGATGTGCCCTATTGCATTCTGATTCAGACGTTCCTTAAAAGATTTCTCTCAACACATGTAGTTTTCTCAAATGGACTTACACTTTATTTTAATGTGACTGTTTAAGAAGGCAGAGAATTGTGTCCATTTTCTCCACTATTATAGAATAGCACTTGGTCCATGTTGCAAAAATGAATGAATTGTTAGTACCCACCAAAGTTATAGAATTTTCTCAGCATCTTTATAATAATAATAATACCTTATTGCAGCTTGCTCTGAACTTTGCTTTATATTCCAGAATCAGAAAGTTCTTAAAGAGATCATGCCTTCTCTCTGCATCCTCACATGGCAAGAAAAGGACCAACAAGCTTCCTGGGGCCACTATTTGTTGGGAACGAGGCTACGTGAGGAATTATTGGGGCCCAAATTGTGTGACTTAGGCCCCACAATCCCAAGGCAAATATGACCTGCCGTGGGAAACAGAAGAGCATGCAGAAGGTTGTGTGCTTTCCGGCTGTGTGGGGAGCCCTCACAGTCACAGAGCTCCCATGGCAAGTCAACACCTACTGAGGACAGCGTGAAGAATGTTAGTTTCTCATTAATTTGGACAGGCATCCAAGCACACGGAAGAACCTGTTCCCTTTTCACACACTCCCGTTGTACATGTTTAACCTGTTCTCTATCTTTCAAAATAGGTTTTCAGGCGTATTGTTTCTCAAGTGATGCACAACACTTTCCTTCCATGCTTTGCACTTGTTAATCAAAGTGAAGGTCTGATCAACTCCCACCACCTATTATACAGGCACTGATCCTGACAATGAAGACTCTATTCTCAAAACGTAATCATCTCCTAACACCATCACATTGGTGTTTAGGTTTAAACATATGAATTTCTGGGGGACACAAACTTTCAGATCTCAGAAAACCTGTGCTAACATTTAACTAGCTTATGAATTGTGATGAATTACTTAATCTCTTGCACCTTTTGTTCAGTGTAAAATGGGGGTAGTGCTACCTATTATACTTGGTTCTGAGAAATAAGTGTGGCAATTTATGGAGAGGGCTTACTGTGGAAACTAGCACATGGCAAATGGTTAGTAAACATGAACTAATAATTGTTATTATGACTCCTCTTGATCTGAAACTTTTCGGGGTGTAGACACTTGCACATTGCTGCATTTTAGCACTACATTTCTTTTTGCCTTGGAGTATAGTGACATCCAGATGGCTTCGTTTTGTAATAACTTTTTGCGGGTCTCATGTAGCTGTGTATTACTATAGATAAATACATTTATATATAACTGGCACAAGGTAAGCCCTCTAAATATCTGTGGCTGAAAAGTAAGACAGTAGTAAATGTGCAGAGCTGGGCCTGACCGGTGCTTGCAGTATACACAGTGAGTGGTTGATGATTGTGGTGGAGGATGAAGAGCCTCTTTTTGGAGTCTTTTTAGCATCTGTTAACTAAAAAGGAGGGGTAGGGCTGTGTCCCCTTGCCGAAGGGACATTTGAATGATGAGAATGATAGGTGCTAAAGAACTGGGTGTAGAATAACTTGGTCATTCAATTTCTTTCTCTCTTTTGGGCAATATCACTTGAGTGTAGCCTAGCAGTTTGGAGCAGTGGTGAATTATGTGTGGCTATTCTGCAATTAAAGATCCCTATGTTGAGCTGTGCTTGTCCTGCCCTGGACTGCCCCCAGGGTGATCTCTCCTGAGTAAGGTTCTGTGACCCTTTGTCTTTTAGTCCCACTAAGGGCTGAACTAAAGCCACTAGGAATTATATTTTCACTGTTGTGTGAAGTTAGTTCTAGCTCTCTTTGTGTGTAGTTCTTCACTTTGTAAATTATTTATGCTCTCTGTGTCTCTCTCTCTGGTTCTCTCTTGTCTCTGTCTCTGTCTCTGTCTCTCTCTCTCTCTCTCTCTCTCTGTCTCTTACATAACATTAGGGCAGGCCTAGAAAGGGGTGAAGGGCTGAGTTAAGACCTAGGGAGCAGAAAGAGTGTAGGGTTTCTGTAGCATCCCTTTCTCTTTCCATGCCCTCTTCGGTATTCTCCAGTGGGTTCTCTTGGATGATGCCAAAGGTTTCCTTGAGCCTGGAGTTTGCGCATGAACTGGCTGTCTAAGAGGGACCCTGACTGATAGTGTTTTTCTTCTCGTTCTTTTTCCTTTCTCTCTCTCCTCTCTTCTTTCCTTAGTTCCAGGTTTAAACTGCTCATCCTCAATCGATTCTAGTTTTTCTAGAATCCTAGTTTTTCTTGTTGTCATTTTAGTAAACATGGCCTCAGTTTCTTGGCCATGTGTGTGGCAAAAAGTACATATCACATTATTATTTTTTAAATTCTCAAACTCCATAGCTGATTGAAATGGTTTACTAGTAGCAGTTTTCACACAGTCATAGTTTTAAACCATCTGTGTGAAATCTACAATCTAAGTAGAACTTTTGGGTATTTTTAATGGATTTCATTGTTAGAGTAGATTTGATTTCATAGCAAAATTAAGAAGAAAGTACAAAACTTTCTCATATGCTCCCTGTCCTTACACATGTGTTGCCTTCCCATTATCAGCATCCCCACTGGAAGAGTACATATGTTACAACTGATGAACCTAATTGAGATATCACTCTCACCCAAATTACGTAATCTATGGACTTTGACATCCTCATGGTGATCTATTTCCATAATTCTAGCATAACACAGAATAGTTTCACTGCTCTTAAAAGTGCTCTGGGCTTCAACTATTCATCCTCACCCCTTCTGGCAGCCACTGATACTTTTACTGTTTCCATAGTTTTGCATTATCATGTAATTGCCTTTGTCATACAGGTGCAATAATGTAATATATAGCTTTTTCAAACTGCATCATTTTATTCATTAATATGCATTTAAGACTCATCCATATATTTTAATGGCTTGATAGCTCATTTCTTTTTAGCACTGAGTCACATTTCACTGGCTGTGTGCATCACTGTTTATTTTTTATTCAATTAATAAGAAGGTATCTTGGATGTTTACAAATGCTGAAATTATGAATAACGATACTTAAAACATCCATGTGTGGGATTTTGTAGGGATGTTTTCAGCTTC
This sequence comes from Petromus typicus, assembly GCA_004026965.1. Classification (NCBI taxonomy): domain Eukaryota; kingdom Metazoa; phylum Chordata; class Mammalia; order Rodentia; family Petromuridae; genus Petromus; species Petromus typicus. The sequence goes on along the minus strand of PVIR01006740.1, from coordinate 3,608 downwards.
TTTGGGAATATACCAAGGAACAAAATTTCTGGCTCCTATGGGAAGGATATGTTTAGCTGTGTAAGAAAATGCCAAACTGTCTTCCAAGTGGCTGTACACATTTTGCGTTTCCTCTAACAAAGAATAAGACTTTATGCTGCTCCACATCCTCACTGGCATTTGACATTGTTAGTGTTCTGAATCTTGGCAATTCTAACAGGTGTAGTGTAGCTTAATGCTGTTTCTCTATGTTTAAATGTATTTTAAATTTTTTATTTTATGAAAAATAGAGCACAATTTCATAATAAAAGAATAATAGTTAATACCCTGTGTATTATTATTTTCAAAGTAGTTACTAAGACATAAACCAAAAAGATTCTTACAAGTGAGAAAAAACACATAAAACTTTCTTTTCAATAAACTAAGATAAATACTAGTAATTTGCACTCCCCTGGCAATTTATCATGTGGAGCATCTTTTCTTACTCCTGCCATTTTCTTTGGTGCAAATTTTCTTTGATGAGATATCTGTTAAGTTCTTTGACCCATTTTCCTTTCTGGTACTGGGGACTGACCTCAGGACCTTGAGGTTGCAAAGCAGGTGCAGCATCGCTGAACCAAATCTCTGGCCTTCTTTGACCCACTTTTAAATGGATTGTTTCCTTATGTTTCCTTGTTGAGTTTCAAGAGTTTTTTGTGTGTGCTTTGGTTCAGGTGTGTCTTTGGAAAAGATTTTTTTCTACATTTTAATTTTTTTTTAAATTTTATCTTTATTGGTACATTAAATATACATATCATGATTGCACTCCATAATGGGGATTTGTACCAGTATAAGACACAACTTAATTCTCATTAGTAAATGTTTGAATGACATAATGATTACATTCATCCTAAGGAGATGACACATCTTAGTTCTTTTTTTCATCCCCTTCCCCTTTCTTCCCTTCTCTCTTGCTCCATCCCTTGGTCCTCTTACTTTTTCACAAAAGATTTGCCTTCCTGATTCCTACTATCTGTCTTTTATTTTGCTTTTTTATTTATATTATTGTATCTTAGGTTTCTTAAATAAGTGAAGCTATGTGATATTTAAGCTTGTATGTCTGATTTATTTCACTTTACATTATGGTGTCCAAGTGCAGCCATTTTCCTACAAATGACCCAAATTTATCCTTCTTTATGGCACCAAAATATTTTGTTGTGTATAAATACCTCATTTTCTTTATCTGCTCATCTGTTCGCAGATATATTGGTTTCTACAAGACTGAGATGAGCTGTGCAGCTATAAACATGGGCATGCATGTATCACTGCAACAGTATGTTTTTAACTCTTTCAATAAAATACCTAAAAGGGGAATAGCTAGATCAAATGGAATTTCTATTGTAAATTTTTTAATAAGTCTGCATACTGATTTCTATAGTAGTTATACTAGTTTTATACATTTAATTAAATGTAAAATAAATCTTCACAGTTTACTTTTTTTTAAAAGAGCTATCTTTCAGCGAAATGGCACACATACTGAGATTTATACATTATTTAAATCTTTTTCCCTTTTGTCCCTTTTTGTTAAACAGTGCAATCCTTTTCTAGCTCATGCATCTCTTGACTTATTCTGAAAGTAGCAGTCAAGAGCAAAAATAGTCAAGTACAGATAGTCTCTTTACTTCCTTCAAAGCATAAATGGATATGTTCTATTTTCTACCTTTTAAGTTTGGTCAGCTGACAGACTTACCTTATGGTAGAGTTGTGCAAGATGAATTGTCTTCTGTGCAGGATTCAATGCAGTTTGGTGTTAACCCATGGCTTGAATCTAGAGAATTAACCTGTATAAGTTTACTTATCCTGTTATCACCCTAAAACAAATGATTTGTTGGTGAAATACAAATGTGTTCCAGAAGAAGCTGAGGAAAATGCGCAAAGTATACAGGAAGAGAAACTTTCTCCATATTTTCACCAGTATCATCTTACAAAAAGAAAAAAAAAAAGTACTTGAACATAACAGAGACGACAATCTCTCTGTAGGTTAAACTCCAGAGCTCAGAATCAATGTCATATGTGAAAAGGAATTATGATAGAAGCAAAGGTACATAGAAGTATCTTGCATATTTCACTTCAAATTCTATTTCTGGTAATTTTGTGTCTTTAATGTTAATGAAGGAGTGAAATTGAAAGGCATTAAAAAAGGCAGGCCTTCTGATCTTGGTAAGATCCATGCTTCCAAAGGCACATGGGACTTTGGCCAAGTCTCTCTGAAGTCCATTGACTCTTCCTAATATGGATCTGATGATGCTGCAAGTGATGAGTTCTCATTAGCATCTCTATTCTGTTCTTTAAAAATTCAAATGTCTTATATGTTTTCCAGGATTTATGAAAGTTTACATGACAACCATGATTGCAGGAACAGATTGTTATAAGGCTGTTATTTAGTGAAATGTTGGGTCAGGGGATTGATGGATACTTTGAAAATGAATCCTTGGCTTGAGAAATGAAATTGACAGCCATAGGTCTCATTGATGGCTCCTTTACCAAAGTCTTTTTAATAAAATGTGGCAAGAATATTCGACATCTATCTATCGTGTTTACAGGATTTTAAATTTTACGAACAGTATTGTTGTGTTGGCATGATGTTGTACAGCAAATGTTTAAAACTTATTCATCTTACATATGTGAAACTTTGTATCTGTTAGACAGTAAACCTCTATTCTTCTTCTCCTCAGCCCCAGCAACCATGATTATATTTCTGTTTTTGTAAGTTTAACTCTTTTTGATTCCACATGTACATGCAATCATGCACTATTTTTTTTCTCCTATGACTGGCTTATTTCACTTATATAATGTTCTTTAAGTTCATCTATATTATATAAAATGGCAAGATTTCTTACTTTTTAAAGGTTGAATAGTATTCCATTTTATGTGTAGGCCATATTTTTCCTATTTGTAGTTTTTTCCAGGTCTTGCTCATTCTGAATAACCCTGCAGTGAACGTGGAAGTGCAGCTATCACTTCAAGATTCTGACTTTAATTTTTGGAGTAAACTTTATTTTCCATAACAGCTGTACCAATTTATATACTCTCCACAGTATAAAAGAATACCAATCTCTCTATATCCTTGCCAAACATGTACTTTTTAAATGAATAGTCACCCTAACAATTGTGATTTAATATCTCATTGTGGTCTTGATTTGTACTTCCTAATGATTAGTAACACTGAGGGTCTTTCCGTCTATCTGTGACCCATTTTATATCTTTTTTAGAAATATCTTTTCAATTTTTTGTTCATTTATAAATGAGGTTTTCATTGATATTGTTGAACTGTTGGAGTTTCCTATATGTTTTAGATATGCTTGTGGTACAAAAGTCCTCCCATCAAAGCTAGTTTAGGCCCTCATCTTAAGGCTGTTCAATGAAGAATGAAATGTTAGCAAGAGATGTACACAACTGGCTCTTGTCAACCAGTTTGTGCTGGCTTCAGCAGCTTACTCTTTTGAGATCTGACATTTTACTACTTTCGATCTTGATCCTATTTTCTTCATTTCCCATTATAACATACACACAGTAGCTAAAATACCAAAATTAAAATAGCTCTCTTCTGCCCAATACTCAAAACTATGGCAGGGAAGTGAAACTGGTTC
>PVIR01006739.1:40466-64524 GCA_004026965.1 Petromus typicus | reverse complement strand
CCCGGTAACCACATAACAATACTGGGTGTGGAGACCCACACCCAGCAGCAACCAATACCACATACCACAGTGCCGGGCGTGGTGGCTCACGCCTGTAATCCCAGCACTCGGGAGGCAGAGGCAGGAGGATTGTGATGTGAGTTTGAGGCTGAGCTCAGGGCCAGCCTGAACCACAAAAGCGAGACCCTGTCTCAAAAAAAAAACCTAAAAAAAAAAAAAAAAACGATTTCAAGTTTTTATTTTAATAGTGTGTGTGAGTGAGTGTACAGAAGCAGAAAACTGAAATTAGTTTCTGATTCAGAGTGAAGGAATAGATTAGGTATTACACATATTATATTAAAGGTTCACCCTCCTCTGAATCTGCATGAGCCATTGGAATTAAAGACCTTGAGCAACATGTGAGATGAATAAATGTAAGTACTGATAAGCTCAGTGGTAACAAAAAATATAAAAAGATCTCCACAGTCTCCTTGTGGGAGAATTGCAAGAAAGCTATATCTTGAAGGCAAATGCAATTGTGATAAAAATCATAATAAAGATAGTATAACATTAGAGGAGGCTGAGATGGGAGATAGAGTACATTAGAAAAGGGGATAGTGTAACTGCTACTGAAATCTGAGTTTTTTCTCTGTACCCCATTACTGCCAAAATATTTGACAACCAAGATATTCTGAAAATCAGAAATTCAATAAACCTAAATTGAAGAAGACAAGAGAAATCCACTGCTTTCCACAGAAGCAATTGAATGGGAGAAGTAAAGAAGTGAATCTTAATGACATCTACCCTGCAGTAGGCCCTGAACAACCCTTAGCAATCACCTCTCTTGCTTTTTGTAGAAATGTACTTTTAAGATGCAAAGAGATGAGGTGATGTTTAAATGACAGTGCTTGCTCTTTCAAATCAAGAGAATAGTGTGCACCTGACACTGATGGATGGTGTTGCTTCTTCAATCTACCTATCTGGCTGCTTGGGGACCTGCTAGAATAAAAAATGCCTGTGCATTTGGTGCAGAAAGAAACTGGGAGCAGATTTAGTGAATGCAGCAACAAAAGGGAAAATAAAAAAGCCAAGCTGAGCCAATCTTTTGAAAGCTGTTAAATGCAATTTCAAAAGTGTAGCTTTTTTTCCCAAATGATTTAATTATTCACTTATTCAAAATGCCTAGTTTTTCTTCCAGACATTGTTTTAGCACTAACAATAAAATGCTGATCAAGTTGAACCAGATCTTTGTTGGAGTGGAAATACATTCTCTAGTGAGGAGGTCCTTACTAAACAAGTGTACAAACCATGAAGAGAAGAGCAGGTTGAAATAAGTACTACAGTGAAACTGAGTGATCTGTCAGTGAGCTAGAGCCTTCTTTAGCTTGGGCACTTAGGAAATACCTCTCTGAAGAGGTGCCAACCTTTTCTGGAAAGTGGAAGGTCCTGAGTTCAATTCCCTGTACCAGAAAAAAATAAGATTATTATTTCAATTCTATTGTATAAATACTGAGAATTGGTATCACCAAATCATACATATGATAGTTCTCCTTTTAAATTTTTGAGGAAACTGCATATTCATTTCCTTAACTCCTGTCCCTAATTATATTCCCCCCTTTCTTTTCACCTTCACCAACCTTTTGTTCCCTCAGTAACAGCTGTTCTAATGACTGTGAGGTGATATCTCATTGTGTTCTTCTAATTGATTTTATTGGTACATTTTATATGTACATTATGATGACATTAATCATTGAGAATTTGTACCTGTACATAACACATCTTGATTCTCATTTTTCTCCCTTTCCTCTGCCCTCACTCAACCCTCATTAGGGTTTTGATACTGATTTCCATGGTTACTGATTTGAACACTTTTTCATGCACCTGTAAGCCAGTTGTATGTCTTTTCTCTGGAACACATATTCAAATCCTTTGTTCAATTTTTTGAAGGTTGTACTTTGTTTTGTCATTGAATTATAGGAATTTCTTAAATGTTTTAGACATTAAACCCCTTATTGGATAAATGATTTGTGTAGTGGTTAAGACAGACTTATAATTAGACTGACTTTGAGATCTTCCTAGGGGATTTGTGGAGCACACTTTTAGGTGTGTTTGGGTGACTCGTGGAGGTATGACTTTAAGTACTATATCTGATCCCTGCTTCTTTGTCTTTGGCACTCTTTCCCTGCTCTACTTCCAAACTTCCACTAACTAAGTAGTTTTTTTCCACCATGTTCTTCATGATATTCCTTAGTTGGAGATAGTCAATCATAGACTGAATCCCCTGAAACCATGAGCTAATTAAACCTCTCCTCCTTTAAGTTGTGTGTGTCAGATGGTGTCCCAGTAACAAGAAAGCTAAGAATGACATTGCAAATATGTTCTTCCTTCCTGTTGAATGCCTTTTCATCCTAGTGATTCTTTTTGCTATGCAGAAGCCTTCTCGATTGCGTGTTAAATATTCTTAGCACAATGAAAATATCTTATATTTAGAGCCGAGATTTTAAAAACTGGTTCATAATAAACAAGTATCCCCAAACAATTCCACAATTAAAGAAATAAAAATTGTGTTACTACTTGCTTCTTCAGCTTTACTAATTAAACTTATTCACTGACTCAATATGTAGTACATGAATTCTCCCCAGCTCACTATGTAATACATGAATTCTCCCCAGCTAAGTGTGAGTTGAATATTATATAATATGAAGGTGAGTGAAGCACTGGGATTGAAGTTTCCACTAATGTTTTGGAGGAACTAATGTGTGGCAGATCCCTGAGACTATCTCGACTTTCACTGATTCATTAGGAAGAATCACAGGGCTCAATATACTGTTATAGGGAAAACTAAGATTTATTAGAACTAGAGGATACAAATGAAAATCAAAAAGGTAGGGTTGGGGCTACAACTTAGTGGTAGAGCACTTCCCTAGCATGTGCCAAGCCTAGGGTTCAATCTGCAGTATTGAAAAAAATTTAAAAAAATTTTTTTGAGATCCAAGTGTACAGTAACCTCTGGAGTACTACAAGACTATGATCTATTCTTTTTCCAAACACAGCCACAAAAATATATCCAAGCTGAGCATGGTGGTGCACGCATGTAATCCCAGCTACTTGGAAAGCCAAGGCAGAAGGATACAAATTCTGCCATCTTTGGCAACTTAGTGAGACCCTGCCTCAAAATTTAAACAAGACAAAAATGATTGGAGATGTAATGCAGTGGTAGAGTACTTGCTTAACATGCTCCAGGCCCTGGGTTCAATTATTATTATTTTTTTAAATCACAAAAGGAGAAGACCCATGGAGCAATGGAGGAAACTGGCCATACTTTCTCAAGTCTTTATCCAGTGGAATTATTACCAAGAAATTGTTATTCCTTTCCTAACAAAGGGAAGACCTTCCAAAGTAGAATCTTTTTTCACTCAGTGTCATGGAATCAAAAATGAAGCTGAAGCTTAGCACCAATAGCACAAGTTTATTGAGTGGCCCACGAATGGAGAATCGGAAATATTTTTGTGGGAATAGACAAAGGTTATTTCAAATTCAGGAGCCATCATTTTTGTTCCTTTTATAGAGTGTCATGGCTGTTGATGGATGTGTGACAATGTAGATCTTGGATTACACGGTAATGTGAGATCTTCCAGAGGTCATTTGGGCAGGAATCTTGGATGTAGCTGGTTTCAGCCAAACATCATGAAGAGGAACTTTTACCTGCTAAGCATTTTTTTCCCAAAGGAAGACACATGGTGGAGTAAGAGGCAAGTAGGTCATGTAGATACCATATTTTACTGGGTAACAGAGTTGCACAGGATGCACTTAATTTCTTCAACAAACCAGTTCTAGGATTTAAAAAATTATTTAGTACCAGAAACCACCCTCTGCATAGCATAAACCAAAATTCCAGACTGCCAGAAAGAAACAAATGTTCACTATAAATCACAATGTTTATATCCTTATCAGTTCTGGGAATGATGGAAATTCTCCTGAAACTGCAATTCCCAGAAGCCAGCCAAGGGCCACCCAGTAAGTAGATCCTCAAAGGTTAACTGTCTCAGTACTGCTGTATTAACTCTTTTTTGCACAACTGAGCTTCACTAATCTTTTGAATTTTGCCAGCTTTCTTCTATCTAGGTGTACTCTAGCTGGCAGGGCCATTAACCCACACTCATGGGAGGACAATATTAAGATTTGGGTTGCCTTCTCAGTTCAGTATGGATCCAAGGAGGTCCAGGCTCTCATCAGATGGAATCAAGCCCATTGCTCACTCCTCACTTTTCAGGGACCTCCGTTAACAACTCTTTCTATGCCCTAACATGTCAAAAAGCACAAAATGCACACATGCACAATTATAAACTCCTCCCTGGTGCTGCACTGGAATTAACAACTAGATAATCTACATTTTTTTTCCTTTCTCTGAGCTTTTACTTTTAGATGTCACACCAGAAGTGACACCTTAAAATGATTCAGACTGCTGATTCTCTGGAAGTTTAAAATCATATGGAATTTAGTAACAGCAATGGAACATTATCACTTCAGTTTCAAGGCTTTGTATTTCTTCCATAATGGTAACTGTTCATGCCTAGTGCTCTGAGTACACTATTGAAAGGTGTATAATAGCTTCACATTCATTTTCAGTTTAATACAGTGCTTAGTAATACAGCTTCAATAAACATTTGCATGAAAGGCCCCATGTAAACCCAACCAATATAATGTTGTTCTATTCTAATTGCTTTCCATATAGATGTAATTCGTTTATGGTAGTGGAGTATGTTCTGTTAATATAAAACTAAGAAAGAAAAATCAACATAAGCTATTACATTAGTTTCCCAAAGCTTCCATAAAAATTTCCACAAACTTCATGGCGTAAAACAACAGAAATTTATTTTCTCACATTTCTGGGGCAAAGGGAGAAACCCAAAATCCACATGTTAGCAGGATATTATTCCCTTTCTGGTGGGTCATGGTAATCCTGATATTTAGTAACATATAGCTGCATGATTACAAAATCTGCCTCCATCTCCACTTAGGCTTTTTCTCTGTGTCTTTGTGTGCTCTCTCCATTTTGTATAAACACAGCTATCATTGAATTTAGGAGCTATCTTACCTTGTACAACTTCACCTTAACTAATCACATCTACAAAGACCCTACTTCTACATAAGGTTTTAGAGTTTGAGTTTCTAGGTGAACATGTATTGAAGGTGGCATATAATTTAACCTGCTACAACCACACATCCATTATGTCCCTGCAGCAACGTGGATGAGTTCCCTATTGTTGTCATTCAGATGCTTCAAATATTGGAAGTTATGGTGGGATTTGTATATGAGAAACAGTCAAGAGAGAGAGTGAAGCTTTGTCATATAGAAAAAAAATGTTCTAAAAAGGTAGCATACTATTATAAAAAATATTTATGCCAATGATGTTAAGATATTTTTAAGTGTAATTTTTTGTTTCTTAATTAAAATCTCATAAAATAGTGGTACTTAGTGGAAAATATAGACCTAATTAGGTGCTAATAAATCTGGTACTTAATGAGAAATATATTTCTATGAATCTGTACAAGGGATATTAAGGTGCTATACATAACAGTTGTAAATTCTTGATTAAATTATGCCAAAAGCCAGTGTCCCACAGCCTACACTGTACTACATTGTCTTAGAGGCAGTGTGGTATAGTGTAAACAGCAAGGGCCTTGAAGCAAGGTCAGTTTTGGGTTCAGTTCATAGTTCTGCCACATACTGGCCCTTGTGTTTTGGGTCAATTGTTTGTGAGCCCCAAGTGCCTGAGTTGCAAATTGAAAATACTTGTACTAATTTTCATGAGTTATATGAAAAGAAATAAGATCATGCTTGTAGAAGACAAGGATACAGAAGAAATTCAAGTAATATTAGCCCAATCAAGTTTTGCTTTAACTCCATCTCTAGACTGTCAATTGTAGCCATCTCTGTGATTTCCCAGGAAGCTTACACTAACCCAATATTGAATTTGCTATAATACATTTGAAGAGATCATTCTGAGTGTATTATGTTCTACCATTTTTTCTGTAGATTCTCCAAACTTGGAGCCAAACATATAAGCCAAATTGCTCTGATTATTAAAGAATATTTTATTAATAAATCATTTATGATGATTTTATTTGACATTCCAATATTTATTTGACATTTCAACACTAGTCAATTTGAAAAGACCATCTCAGTTTGCTGATGGCATTATTGTGCTTCTATCTTCATCATTCTTATACTGATATAAGTAAAATGATAAGCTGGGTTCAAGGTACCAGAAAGCTAAAATGTTTTTACTCCAGGAGGAAGACTGAGTCAGAGTTTATCCTTTGACTGATTTACATTGGAGATAGACCTAATGTGTCCTCTGGGTATAATCTGCTTTGATAAACAATAAAAATAGGGACCACTAATTTTGTAGATAATTATAGGGCTTTCAAAAGTGTCATTATATATAACAAAGCATTTCTCCCACTGTTTTCCAGTCAGCTCTTTGATGACAAGAAAGTAGAAGAAGAACTATTAGGGGAAAAGGAAGGGAGAGGAGGAGATCTTGGTGGGGAGGGGGAGACTGGATACCATCAAAGCACAATTAATATGCGCTGATTATTAGAACAAAAAGGTTGTCATGAATAACCAGCTGGAGTCTATTTCAAGGCAGGATGAAGAAAAGGGGAGAATGAATGGGACCCTATGAAAATATGACTTCCTCTTACCTTTGGCTTATCATGACTTGTAGGAATCTAATGGTGAGTTGGACTATGATAGTCTCTGAGTAACCCTAGCTTGTTTGTGGGTAAGCAACACCATTAGAGTGGTATGTGGAGTTGATTCAGGCTCTGGATTGTAATGCCAGAAATGTGCTTGATGTCTTTGATGCCAACCTGAGACAAACCAGGCACATTCTGGCTTGTATAAAAACCAGTCTTGCCCTGAACACCTTGTAGCCTCCTTCCCTCTTATGCAAGTCTTGCTGCTACCCTTGACCATACTTTTGTCAGTAATTGCTCCCAGTAAATTGCACTCTGTGTAATCTTGAGTCAGTCCAGTACTTTCTTTCATCTCTTGGCAACTTGAGGCCTGTTCTCATGAATCAATACTAGATTTTGCCAAAAATGACACATTCTTCCTGTCCCAATATTTTACCAATAGCTCAAGTCTTTTTAAGAGCATCAAGCTTGCTGTGACTTTCCATCTTCTCAACATCCTTATTTAAATTTGCTCTTAAAATCTGATGCGACTTTACTTATTTGATTTGTTTGTTTGTTTTTAGTATTTGCTCCTCGAATCCCACACCCTCTGCACCAGGCCTCTGTGGCTTATTATGTCTTTGCTTATTATGCCTTTTGTTTTGTTTTGTTTTGGCCTTGAGGGTGATTAAATTAATTCTTAAACTCATATCTGTCTATCTTATATCCAAGGAAACCCTATCATAGACTAATGTAAACTAAAGGTTGGAAAGGATTTATTTAGGTCAAACAACCTTTGTCGTGCCTCCTATACCCTAGTCCTTCAAAACAATCATTTAGCCTTGTATGAAAGTCTCCAGTATTGGGAACTCTTGACATACTGAGCCATAATGTTGTATTTCTATGTGGTCGGACTGTTCTGACCAAGACTTTGCACAATCTGACTGAGAACTCTCTTAAACTGAGTTGAAATTTGTCTTGCCATGGCTCTTCTCATTGTTCGCTTTTTCAGTGTTTTTATAAAATCACGAATTTTAATATAGTCAAAGGATTCAATTCATCAGAATTATCCTTCTTACTGATGCTCAAATTATCCAATAGCTGTTCAATGTGATCTGTGTCCACATTGGCTCATCTTAACCCAACTCTTTCTTTGATAACTCCCTTGCTTTTTAGTGTAATGAAATGTTCCAGGCTCATATTGTATATTTCTTTACTGGGGCCAAGAACTAGCTATTACTCTAAGGAGCCCTCATTCATTTTCAATTACTTTCAAAGTCATATTTGAGAAGAATTACTGTTTTCAAATGAGATACTTTTGTGATGTCACAATAGTACTACTTTTGATAGAAAATACTAAAAGAATATATGTGCATATATATATGCCAATGATAATACCATCGTTCACAAATAATCAATGTTAACCTCTTCTCTTCTGAGCCCTCTTCCCACTGAAAGCTCCACGCTATGCCTCCCATTTTTCTAAAGAGCAAAAGAGATGATGAGGGAAAATATTAACACTCAGACAAAATAGATTGAATAGATATTTAACTTAGTAATCATTTCTTTAAAACCCTAACATTGGCTGTTAAGCATCCCTGGAAAACTGGTATGTGTGGGAAACATTAGTTAAAGTGGGGTGTGTAAAAGCTACTTTGCTGCCATCGTTGGCAGATCCCTAAGATTGTCTGCAAAGTTGCTGGAATCTTGTGGAAGGCAAGTGGAATTCCGTATGTTCAATGGAAATCAAAGGTGGCCAAAAGGAGTCTTTACTAGAACCTGAAAGTATTTTTAACTTGCCAGCCTTTCATTTGTAGAACATACAGTAAAACTCTTCAGATGTTTAAAGCTGAGGTTTTAAATTGCAGGGAGCTATATAAAGCATACATTACTGTTAATGTGCCCACAGCCCAGCTAGAGATATAGGGTTGTCATTGTTCCTAGTAAAAGGCTGGATTTTTATTTATTTATTTTTTAATCTTTGGTAGCTTGGTGCTTTCTCCATGTTTATAGCAACTTTCAACATGAAGTAGAAACCAATGTTATTGACAAAATAAGGTGAACTGTATTTAATATCTTCTCCCAAAAAATATATCCAATCTGAATACTACTTGCTCTTGATCTCCAGGTCCATGCACTCCATCCACATCACCTACAGCTTGTCTGGCTACCAGAGGACTGAGCAGAGTAGCATTTTCTCTTAAACTCTGTCATGCTCCCTTTTGCCTATATTCTTTGACTTTTTGTCCTTTGTTTGCAGTCCAATCAATTAACTGTAGGAACTAATCAAACCTCTAATATTCATTTACACATAGCAGACATTCCTCCAATAGCTTCCTGAAAAATGTGGTCTCCGAAGCAAAGATAAACAGCCCTGGGAAGCTTGTTCGAAATGCAGATTCATAGCCTATGAATCAGACCTACTAAAGCTGATGCACAGCAGTTCGGCATTTCCTCCTGGTGAATCTGCTGCATGTCCAAGTTTCACTGCTTTAAACATGCATATGCGAGGGCTGGAGCACAATTGAGTGGAAGAGAGCATGCCCAGTAGGAGTGAAGACCTGGGTTCTATCCTCAGCACTAAGAGAGACCAGAAAGAAATCACACATCACTTATGAAACTAATAAATCAAATGCATATTGAGTAAACAAAACAAATTTCCTCAACCATTTAATATTGATTGCAAATTTAATCAAATGCTTTTGAACATTTAATTACAAGCCACGTTGTGTGATTTCCCCAGATGCTCTAAACATTTTACAAAAGAAAAAGTACACTTAAAATATCACATGGTTTAAAGAGTTAATCAATTTTTTTTGCAATAAAACAAGGTGCAATGCTATTAATATCATAGATTTAATTTTGTTTTTTATCTTTTTCCCTCCTTTATTGAGTTTTTTGATACATTTTAGGTATACATTGTGATCAGATTCAATGTTGAGAATTTGTACCTGTACATGATATATCTAGATGCTTATTTTTTCTCATTGTCCTGCCCTCCCTTCTACTCCCCACCCACTATACACGTAAGCTTTGTTTCCATTTTGTTGTTTTTACCACCAAAGTTTTTCCTCCTCCCCTTGTTTTTCATTCTTAAACTTTTAATTCCTGCTGTTATGCACTCTTAGAATTTAAACTCTTATACATCGCTGGGTCATCAAGAATTTTACTAGACCAAACTTTTATATGTTCTCAGGGTTTATATAATGTTACTAGATTGGAGAGAAAAATATGTCAGGAAGCCAAGGATTCGGGTTAAGTGGATTGTTGGCTACTTGATTCTGGTTGGTCAGGGAGAACTTGTCACTAAGGTCAGAGTAAGTTAAATTCAAGCTGCTATACACTGGGCTGAATATCTTTTTATCACCTAGTTTTCACTTTCTGTCATAGGATCTATATAGGTTTCCTATTGGTGCTTTTACAAATTACCATAGTCTTAGTGACTTAAAATAACTTCATTATCTTACTTTCCTGGCATTCAGAGATGGTCCACAGGGTTGTACACCATCTGGAGGCTCCAGGAGGAAATCCAGCTTTCAGAGACTTTGGTTCTAGGCCCGCTTTTCTGTCTTCAAACCTAGCATGATAGCATCGTCTCTTAGTTCTAACTTCTCACCTCTCTCTCATAAAGACTCTTCTGATCATTTGGGGCCCACCCCAATATTCCCATCTCAAGATCCTTAATTTCATTGTATCATCAAGGTTCCTTTTGCCTGTAATAGTAACATACGTAGGTTCTGGGGGTTAGGATACGGACATCTTCGAGGGATTATTCTGTCTCCTACTCTATCCTTATTCCTTTATTTATATAAGTTCTAACTTTAAAAAATCTGGATGAGGTGTTCTTTTGCTTCTATTTTCTTTGTTTTTAATCTCTGCAGTACACGACTCATTGTGATATTTTATAGTACACTAACCTAGTCTGGTTTTAATTTTTTTCCAGTACCAAGGATTGAATTTTCAACCTTGTGCAGCAGCACCACTGAGCTAAAGTCCTAGCCTTGGTTTCAGTTGTTAAAACAACCTTTGATATTGGCGTTGAGTTATAATTAGAGTTATCAAAGGATTTCTTTCACAGATAAACAGGAAAATGAATCAGAAATTTAAATTTCTTTTTGGGGACAATAAGCTAAGTTATTATTTTGAAATAAATGGTTGTATCATATTGTTAACTGGAAATTGTATAATTGGTGCTAGTTAACTTTTGGACTCTTCTTCTATACTAGTTTTATGGACTAAATCCACAAATATTGGTGGTACCTGTTCATTTTATAGTATGGGCTCCTAATGTTTCTACAACTGTTTGACTAATAAATTATACTAAGTCCTTAGGGTTTATGCAGTTTTAAAATAACATCTATATGACTCTAGGAGGCTGAGGTAAGAGGTCTACAAGTTTAAGCCCTAACTAGGCAATTTAACTACTTACCAAGACTCTGCACAAAGTAAAAAATGATTGGAGATGTGGCTCAGGACAAAGGTCCTGGTTTCAGTCCCAGGCACCACAAAACTGAATATACAGATAAGTAAATATTCATATCTCTACCTTATGGACAGAAATATACTTAACTAAAATCCTACAGAATACCTATCTATAGCTAAAGTTATATATAAATATTTTCTACATATTTTAATAAATTTAAATGGATATTATATGCACCCTTGTTTGATGTTTTTATTTTACTTTTATATATTTTCTTTAGGTTAACTTTTTAGTTTTTGAGACAGGGTCTCACTTTATAGTTCAAGTTGGTCCTAAACTCAGCCTCAAATTCAGCAATCCTCCTGCCTCTGCCTCCTGCATGCTGGGATTATAGGCGTGAGCTACCATGCCTGGAACTGTGGAATGTGGTACTGATTACTGGTGAGCGTGAATCACCACACCCGATATTGTTGTATGTGGTTATGGGAGATTGAAGCCAGGCCCCTGCACTTGCAAGACAGGCACTGGAACCACTGAACTAATGTTAACTTTTTAAATAAGCATCACAAACTTTTACAAAGAATTTGTCTCATTAATGATGAGAATTTGTCTCATATGATGATATTATTATAAATAATCACATGTTAAAAAGGAAGAGCACTTTTAAATTGACTCCCTGCTATGTTTAAAGGTGAGGTCTCACTATGTAACCCAGGCTGGCCTTGAACTTGCAGCAGTCTTCTTGCCTCAGCCTCCTAAGTGCTGGGATTATAGGCATGCACTGCCATAATGGCTGTCCCTGTCATTTTTAAAACCACTTTTGCTGTCTGGCAACAATGGTATATTACAGACTTATTCTGATTTTACCCTGCCCAAGGACAAAGAATTGACTATCTTTTACTGATTTCTGTTTCTTATTCTCCTTTTTAATATAAGACAATATTAGAGATCAAAATCTGTGCGCTAGGGATGTTGAATGAAGAAAATGAGTGCTTCCATGCTGCCATAGATTGTTCTTGATACTGATTAAGCTGAAAAAAAAAACCCCTTTGCTTTATAAGTGTATATGATCTCATTCCTTCAAGGATAACACATGTTGCTATCCCTCATTTATTTTCTTTTCTTTTTTTTTATATAAAGGAAGGAAGTGAATAGAAAAATACAAAGGTTCCTGCAGGGATTCTTGCAGACATAATGGATCAATAGCTAGAACTGTAGCTTCCCGAGAGATAGAGTGCTATGCTGTAATCACGTCATTCTAATTCTGAGTTCTACATGATCATGAAGAGAATATCCCAGAGGGCAGTACTCTTGGTATCCTGCACAAGAGGCTACGTAGTGTATTTGTTTCTGGTTGTTGTTGTTTTTCTGATGCCAGGATGGAAACTAGGGCCACTTACATGCTGTGCAAGCACTCTACTGCTGACCTCCCGTTTCAGCCCTCTCTACTTGCTTTTTATCTTCATAGTCCCTTATGCTGAGCCCAGGCTTATGCAGTACAAGCTGGCACAGTCATCAATTCATTCAGGCCTCTCTGAATTGACTCAGCAGCAGGAAGAGCGCCCCAGGTCCCACAGAATAAATTCATTTTGCTCTCTGAGGGATGGGTCATACTATAATCACAAAATTTCACTTTTGGGCCAGGGAGTTAGCTCAGTGGTTCCGGCGCCTGTCTTGCAAGCGCAAGGGCCCGGGTTTGATCCTCGGTAACCACATACAATACTGGGCGTGGAGACTCATGCCCAGCAGCAATCAGTACCACATACCACAGTGCAAGTTGTGGTGCCTCACGCCTGTAATCCCAGCACTTGGGAGGCAGAGGCGGGAGGATTGCTGTGATGTGAGTTGGAGGCTAAGCTCAGGGCCAGCCTGAACTACAAAGCGAGACCCTGTCTCAAAAAAAAGAAAAAAAGATAAAAACAGAAAAAAAGAAACACTTCACTTTTGATGTCTTCATGATAATGCAACCAGAATTTTCCAGGTACATTCTTCTTCTTGGAATACAAATGTCACATAGTGCCTGTCTGTTTCAGCTGCCTGGACACATTTCCAGGTTGTCTTCCTCTTGGCTTTGACTTTTGACATCATCAGTCTAAATATTTTTCTTGCCAGCCTCTGTGCCTCTTTTATCACAGGGGCAATTTCCATGCCTGTCAGGTGGCATCAGCAGATTGGAAGGTCTGTTCCACATAATTAAACTTGTTGGAGAAACAGGAAGGGAAGAATGAGCTTCCCTTACTTCTCTCATGTGAGATTTCAGCACCTCCTCAGATTTTGTTCCTCTACATTGATCCAAATGTGTGATCTAGTAGCAAAGTAACCCTACTCTCCTGTTTCTATTTTCCAGGACAATGGTTCCAAGCTTACTCTTCATATAGGAATAACTTGAGGAACTTTGAAAAGTGACATGGGGTTGGGGGTCTTATTAAAGCTTGGCACACAGGCATCCTTGAGTTTGACACAATATCAGCGTGCATGTTTGCATACAGAGAGAGAAAGAGAGAGAGAGAGAGAGAGAGAGAGAGAGAAAGAGAGAGAGAGATCCTCAATCCCATAACTTTAAATTTAACTTTCCAAAGGGAAGAATACAGTTCGGGGTATTGTAAAGCTCCATAGGTGAAGAGAACCCTGTTCCAGGGTTCCATGTGCTTTCCCATGAATTTAACCACAGAAGTCCCTCAGGTATGTTTCTTGATATTGTAAACAAAGCAAGTGATTTTTGACTGCTTCACTTCAAGACCTCTGTGGTCCAAAGAGGGAACCATAAACAGCAGTCCTGTTTAATCTTCCCAAAAGATAGATGTGACAGCTCTAACTGCTCCCCCAGCATTTTCTTCTTTCAATCTCATCATTTTTCAGTCTCTCATAACCTTGCTTTAACTATTTCTGGGTTTCAGAGGCTTCTTCCCCTGTGAGGTTAAATTAATGTTTCTCTTTAGTACATAACAAATCTAGCCACAATCAATGCATGCAAAAGTTCAGGGAAAGCCTACAAAATCAGCAGCTTTTGGTTCTAGCTCCCCAAAATAACTTGAGGGGCTGCCATAAGAATCAGATCTGCTCTTCTCTATATGATATCCCAGAAAGTCAACTGCAGTGCTAATCCACATATTTTATCTTATCTGGACATACTTTAGGAAGTCATTATGTTTAAAGAAGTCTTAAGTATAGAAGTATGGATATATGTTATGGTTTAGACCTAAAATAGTCCCCAAAGTCTCATATTTGGAAGATGGTTGAATCATGGGGAGCAAGACTTGCTGTTATGAGGTGGTGTCTGGTCAGAAGACCACACCCATGTCATTGGCTTATCCCTTGACTCTCTACTTCCAGTCCATATGATGTGAGCAGCTTTGCTCCACCAGACACTTCTACCATGCCTTCCTGCCTTGGGGCTGGCCCACTATGTGCTAAAAATGTGAGCCAAAGTAAACCTCTCTTCTTTTAAAGTGTAGGTGTGACATATTTTGTCCCAGTAACAAGAAATGTGACTAAGATAATATATAAGGTCACATTCCTTTGCCTTTCAGTCTTAAAGAATTGTTAGGTATCATAAAATTAACTAATTCTTTTTAAATATAGAATTTATAGCTGGTTATGATTATAAGCCTTAAAAGGATATTTACTTCCATCTAAGTTACTTTCACATAATACAGTTAGATGTCTGTATTTTTATGCAGACATTCCTCATTTAACTACCAAGTTATATTCTTACAACTAAGTTGTTAAATGACCTAGTGCCTAAATGAGGAATTTTATATAGTATGTTCTTTACAATACTCAGAAAAAGGAAATGGTCAAAGGAAACTTCAACTTGATGACTGTTTTTATTTGCCTCTTACATGCAGGACTGTAATACATAATAGAATATTAAACTACAGTACTGTAAAGTACAACAAAGTACTACATAAACAAGGTGTACTGCACATAAAAGCTTTTGAAGTTGTATAAACGAGATGTATAGAACTGTACAGAAAAAAAAAAAAGACATTGTAAGTCCAAGCTGTGGGTTGTAAGTCCAAACGATTGTTAAACAGATAGGTTGTTAAATGGGAATATCTGTAGTATGGTACATCAGAACATCTGTAATGAGAAAGAGATTTGTACTAAGGTCCTGAAAAGGGAGAAAGCAGATGTAAAAGTCTTTTAACACAGCAGTCTATGCTTTAGGTTGTAGTTCTTTGGAAGGTTATCTGAATTACTTAAGTAACTTAATAACTATACAATGGCTCAGGCCTACTCTTATCTAGAGCCTAGGATTCTGTGTATTGTCAGCACTTCTCTTAGCTCTGCTACACATCAAACTATGGGAACCATTGTTGTAAGTTATCATCAGATAGACTGGGGTAGCTGATTATACTAATGAAGAAACCCTTAAAAGAAAGTGGTAAATTATTTTTTTCACAGAAGATTTGAGATGACTTCTTTCAACTGACCAAGAAATCACTCCCTGTCATTATAGCTACCTTCTCAGAAATTTTATTTACTTTTATGTGATTAGTATTCTCAAAAAAAAAAATGGGTGGTATTTTTTAAAATGTGACAACCTCAATTCTTCCCTGATTTGGTAATATGTAAGTGAATAACCTAGAGATCCTGTTAAAATGCAGATTCCGCTTCAGTAAATCTGTAGGTGACCTGCTGCCCCTCTGCAGGCCATGCTGATGTTGAAGGAAGGAGCAACCGCTAGCTTTGGTTCTCAGCCATCGCTGCAAATTAGAATCTCCTGGAAAATTTTCTAAAACACTAATTCTTATGCTTCTGGCTTAGTCACCTTCTCATCATTAAGATAAAATTCCTACCCTCACACCTTAAAGGAGAGGTATATGTTTACTCACAGTTTTTTTTAAAAATCTCATGATTGGCTGGCTCCAAAGCAGAGAACACATGGTGGAAGGGCCTGGTGTAGGGAAACACAAAAACACAGGATGGTGGTACTTTGATTCAGGCTGTGAAGGGAAGGAGAATCTGGGAGGCAGCAGATATGTGTGGGTAGAATTCCAGCTCAGGTGCATGTCCTGGTACCCCAGTGTAAATAACCAATATCAGCAAGTCAATGCTGGCTGGGGTAAATAACTTGTACAAACAAGGTCTAGTGGCACAGGGGAACTATCATGTACTTTGGTATACATTTAGGCTATCAAGGGCCCTGGAGAGAGACCAAGCTTCCAAAGACTGCTGTGAGAATGCGCAGACTAGAGGCCTGAGGACTGCCACACAAATACATATGACTGAGCTGAGCAATTGAGAATAAAGGTGTTTTCCAACGTTTCCACAGCTCTGCGTCTCCTCATTGCACTGTCTGAATCTCAAGTGAACCTCCTCAGTCTGAACTGCCGACAAGACCCCTGGGGAGCCCCCTGTTCATGTTATGGTGGACAGAAAACAGAAAGGAAAGAGATGAATCCACTGATGAGTATAGAGCCCCCATGAACCAGTCACCTTGTACATGCATGAGAATTTGGGAGGACATTTTAGATCTCAACCCTAACAGTCTTACTCCTTGAGATTCTGATTTTTCTGGCATAATTAATAGCGTGTGGTATAGTTCAGAGCATGCATATCTTGATAGCCCCCCTCATTACTAATAATAATATCTGAAATCTTACAAAGACCAATTGATGCTCTTTGCAGACATTTTTATGTTAAAAATATGCTTTATTTTATTAAATGACTATAAAAAACATGTTACTTATTTGTTTATTTCTCATGTCCTAAATAAGGAGTAGAGACTAATGGTTTTGGAAATTTTGCTGATTTATAACTAAAAATCTGAGAAGTATGGATATAAGAAATCTATAAGAATTTGAAAAGAACGGTCTAAGAATCTCAGCATTACTATTGTAGGAATATGGTGTTCAGTCTTCGATCCTCTAATTGCAGGGGCCAAGGAGTCTTGAATACTCTATGAATTTTATAAGTACCAGAGTTCATTGTTGACAATGTCAGGTCAGGTCCACTAACAAGAAAACTCCAGGATCGATGTCAAGTGCAAGAAGTGTCTAAGGGAAGCACCTTTGAAGAGTAAAAGGAGGGAAGGAGTGGAAGGGGGACTGGAGCAGGGGTACCCCTGCCTTCCTGCCTGACACAGAAGCCAGCAGGAGTTGGGAGAGGGGTCTTCATGCCAGGGGCAGATCTGACCATGTGGAAGGAGTTGGGTCACGGAGAAACCCAGATCACAGTTCTGAGACTGTCTTGGCTGGCCAACGCCAGTGAGGAACCTAGAACAGAAACTTCCTAAAAGCGAGGTCCCAAGACAGGCAGGTGTCGCCTAGCTCTAGTTTCCCTGCCACACTGGGTCATCCATCATGGAGGTCACGGGTCACTGGGATTGGAGCGCCCCAGGGAGATTGTAACCTTAGTAGGGATGCTGCAGTGGATCTTGACAGCACAGTGCTGCTGGCAGGAGGCTGGCAGCCCACACCCCTCCTCCCAGCATGTTCTCTCATAGAGGGCATTTGCATATGCATTTCCATGGCTGTTACACTGGCACTTTCAGTTTTATAGGGAAAATGTGTATTTTTCTGTGGGATAATGTAACAGAAAATTAGTCACAGGCTAGGTAAACAGTCACAGGCTAGGTCCTTCATGTTTATTTGTATATTTTCCTTTTGTTTTTATCCTTTTAGATTTAATGGCTATTTATCAATTAGAATTCCACAATTAATTTATTTCCATAAGAATATTGTCTTAGTCACTGTCTTCACTGCTGGGACAAAATACTCACAATTTAAGGAGGGAGAAGTTTATGTTGGCTCCCAGTTTGTAGAAACTTCAATGCATAGGCAGAACAGGATAAGTGAGGGGCACAGCAGGGGAAAAGGCGCTCATGTCAGGAGACCACGAAGCAGAGAGCAAAGGGCAGACCTGGAAAAGGAGATAAGCTCTTCCAAGCGATCCCCACAGTGGCCTCCTTCTTTCCACCTGATTCTACCTCCTAACAGCATGTCAGCTATAAGCCCCCATAATCCAGTCACTTTCCAAAAGGCCTACCTATGAGTGCATGAGGCATTTGTGGGATCTGTAAATACAAACCATGACAAATATAATATCGCTGGTCACTGGATAAGATGTAGGTAGAACAATATCTGTCTTCTGTAGGGACTAAATGTTAAATATTAGCTTTTAAGTCCGTCATGTTGATAAACAGTTATAACTAAGTAAAAATGCTAATTTATTAGCATTTTAAATGATTGTTTAGGATCTTGTATTAAAGAAATTATTAAGTACAGTTAACTTCGATTATCTTTTCTTTATTTACCACAGTGTGTTATCTAGCATGACAGATGCTCTGTTGGCTCGAGTGTTTAAACATTCAGATCTGGACATACTGGCTAAAGAAGCATCCATCCCAATTGTCAATGGACTGTCCGATATGTATCATCCTATCCAGATCCTGGCTGATTACCTCACACTCCAGGTTGGTGTATTTCTTTGCCTTACAAAAGAGCAAAATCATCAAATAATACTTGACTAACATGAGTGTAACTATTTACTTAAAGGATGCTATTAGTCTTCTATTTTCAAATATCACCATGACAAAGAATTATATATGTGTACATAATGCATATCCCAGGGAAAGAAGGCATTGTTCAGAACAAACTATTAGATCTTTCTGCACTAAACCGTGTTCCCAACCACTATCATATCTCTTGTTCTTTCAATCACTTTGCTTTTTGGTGCCACATTTAACACAGCGGATGAACAGGGAATGCTGGAGCATACAGAATGGACAAGCTTTGTGCAGTCTTACATAATCAGAGACTGTGGCTTGGGAATAACCTACAGAACGTGCTTTGAATATATAAAATGCTCAACAACTAATGCTCTTTTAAAAAGGAGGTCATTTTCTATTATTTTAATAAATGTGTTTTTTAAAGGCAGGGTTAAGACATGCAGGATTTATAGAGCTGAGGCTCTAGGTTAACCATGTGCCTCCAAATGAGGAACTAGAATCATTTCATTTAGTTTGCCTCAGCCAATCTACATTTGCTACTTGAAATCCTAACAGCCATGGTTACTATGTCTCTGGGTGTTTCTGAGCAAGCAGCCACTCTGCATAGGCCCATCTTCCCCCCATTTGATTAAACAATACACATTTAAATGTGGAGTTAAACTTTGAAAGAAATTGTGCAAAAGTGAAAAAATAAAATCTAGGCAGAAGAGAAGCAGTGAAGTCATACCAGTCTGTTGTCTGTGGGTGTGGCTTTACATAGATCCCAGATAATGTAACTTCTCCTTTGGGCTTTATCATTAGTAAATTATAAATTCAGTGAAAGAAAATGAACTGTTTTATTCCTCACAGTGTCTCCTGCAGGATTTTGTGCCATTGCCTTTATACAGGAGATACTAAAGTAGGATTTTGGTAAATAAATAACAGCTTATCAAGATTATGGGATCTGAACAGGATGGACTCTGATTTAAATTCTAGCTTAACCATCTAATAGTTCTGTGATCTCCAGAGGACTTTTCTCTCTTTTTATCTTATCTTTATAAATACATAAATATGTGTAACACATGGGACCTCAAACACTTTAAGAAAAAATAAAGCAAACATCCATTTACCCATCAAAGTTTTGTCAAATCTTAATGTGACAGAGGAATAGTTTAGAATTCGTGCTTCTGAGTAACATGTTATGGACAGAATTGAAGCCCATTGCATAACTCTGCTCAATCCCATGTACTCCCATTGCAAAAAGACATTATTGTTTCAATGTTTGAATTTATAATTCCCAGATAGACATGTGTTTATACTTTATATACTGTTATACTTAAAAACAATCAGCAATATTGTTGGACATGTTTTTTGGCTTTTTGTATAAATGGGGACATACTCAGTGTCACCATGTTATGTTCCAGATATATTGCTTTCTCTCTTTCTTAAACCCAAGAGTGAAAGCACCTTAAAAGCAGTGATGTTTGTCTCCTTTGCTTTAGTTATATTTCCATGGCCAAGGGGCATGTCTGGACATTGAAGGTACTCATTTGTTGAAACAAATCAAACTGAGATTCAGATTTGAGAAGTGTGAAAATCCAAGTCTCTGTATCAGGTCATACAGCATCGTGGTTTGAGATAATAGATTTTCCTATTGTTCGGTGCGTGTACCTTCATGTTATGAATTCTTCTGTGCTATGTACAAAAGTTCAGTAAATTATTCATTCCAACATGACATTACTATTGAGGTAAAGGCTTTTTCCTTTACTTTAATCCTAATAATTGTTTTATAAGAGTGAATTTCCTTATGGATTTAATTTCATTTATCCTTTGCCCTTTAGGAACACTATGGCTCTCTCAAAGGTCTTACCCTCAGCTGGATAGGGGATGGGAACAATATCCTTCACTCCATCATGATGAGTGCAGCAAAATTTGGGATGCATCTTCAGGTGGCTACTCCAAAGGTATGGAAACTCTCTGCCTTAAAAATGTACCCAGATGTAATTACCTGCTGAAAACAAAACTCTTTTCCATTCCAGAACAGCATAAGGAAGACCGCAAAATGTAGCTTATGTTAGCAACCTATTAAGTACCAGCTATTAAGTAGCTCTCTAACCTCTCAAGAGCCCAATTTCCTATCTCTAATTAGGACTAGTCTTGGCTGATGCCTTTCATTCTTTGAGTCTGTGTTAAAAACATGTTCTACATTCCCTTTGAATTCCCAGATACTGGCCATTATGATGACTGGCGTCTAGGTTCATTACTACCACAGAAACTGAAAAAAATGATGGAAATGAAAACAGCATAGATTGTCAGCATATAGGAATGATGGTGGAATTTTTTTAGTACTGCAGTTTGGTTAAAAAATGCAAATCCAATGTCAAGATCATGGGCTTCTATATCAGTTTAGTTTTTCAAACCATAACTCCAGGAGCCCTTGAGATTTTTTAATGAGTCCCACATAGCTATGAAGAGGACCCCTGCATACTTCCTACCTTGCTGCTCATCTGTCACAGAATGTATGGGAAGCCTAACTTCTTCTGTAGGGCCCACTTAACCCTATTTATACACAAGGAAATCGTAAGAGTTGCTACCTCTAAAGAGAAGATCTAGAGGGCTAGGCTGTGTCTCAGTGTTAGAGTACTTGCATAATACTCACCAGGGACAAGCCCTTGGTTTTAATGCTCAGCACTGCAGAAAACAAAACAAACAAAACAGAAGAGAACTAAGAGGTTCAAAGATAGAGGTGGAAGAAGACATTATTTAAATTATATATATATATGTTGATATGATTTTTATTTCCTGACATAAGTTTTTAATCGATATAATAACAAACACCTAATTAAATACACTAATATAATAACTAGTAAGAGAAGACCCATTCAGGATACTCCCAACCCCATACAGAATCAGTATGCCTTTCAGAAAATCAAAATTAATCCTTCAAGAGATTCAGACACAAACTAGCTCTAAAAAGGCCCCAAAGAATTCTTTACACACCCAATCTCTACTGAATTTATTTTCTCCATTATGTTTTTTTTTTAATCCACTAATGTCCTACCAGAAGTCTTTTGAAGGAAAATTTCTCATAAATAGCAACTATTTCCAAAACAGTTTTGTTTTTTTAAATTTTATTATAATATTAAACATTAAAAACAATAGCAAGTCCTTATAAATGAATACCTACTCTGACAGTTGCTGAGAATATATTTTGAGTATAAAAAAATTTAAATATATCTATCAACTCTCCTACCCCTCCCCATTTACAAAGGCTCTGTTTCCATTTTTTCCTACTTTTCTGAATTTTTCCTTTCACTTCTTTCTTTTCCCCCACCTGCCCTCCCTAGTTCCCCATATCCTTTGAACATTTTCTTCCTGGTTCACAATATCTATTATACATTATGGTTTTTACACTCTCAGTTTCTCATACCAGGGAGATTATTCAATATTTACACATGTCCTATTTATTCCAGTTAAGAGCATGGCCTCAGTGTACATCCATTTACCTATAAATGTCTCAAATTTGTCATTCCTTATGGTTGAATAGTACTCCATTTTATTTAAAAAAAAAAAAAAAGCACATCTTTATCCATGGATGGACATTTGGGTTATTTCCATGATTTTGCTATTACAAACATTGCTTCTATAAATGCAGGTATGCATATATCACTGTGGTATTGTGCTTTTAATTTGGGGGGTAAGATATCCAGCAGAGGAATATCTGGGTCAAATGGGACTGCTAGTCCTAGTGATTTCCACAGTAGAAATTTCTTTCAAATCCTAAAAACAATCTCCAACCTAGATTGATTTATCCTGCAAAACTATCTCTCAAAATTGATGGGGAAATAAGATACTTCTACAACAAAGAACATTTGAGAAACTTCATACATACCAAAGCAGCACTCCAAAAAATTCTAAAAATGTCCTAGAAAAAGACAATGAGTGTTGCAAATCCAAAAGGCCCAACAGAGTGAAGCCATTAGGAATGGTAAGAAATCAAATGGAAAGGAGGATAAATAAAAAATAAAAATGCCAATAATAAGACAATATCATGACAAGAAGAAGTTAATACGCGTCAGTTGTAACTGTCGATGTTAATGGCCTCTTGGACTGGCAGACTGGATTAAGAAGCAAGATCTAACAATATGATGTATACAAGAAACACACTTATTTCAAAAAGAAAGTAAAAATGAAAGGATGGAAAACAATTTTCCATGCCAAAGGAACCCTCAAAAAAACCAGAAGTGGCTCTCTTATTTCCAGAGTAATATTAAAACTGAAATTAATTAAGAGACACAAAGAAGATCATTACATCCCTGTGAATAGAACAAATCAAGAGGAACAAATGACAATCATAAATATATATGCATCAAATGCTAATGTACCCAATTTCACAAAATAAATATTAATGGATATGAAAAATGAAATATGTACTAATACAGTAGTACTGGGGGACTTCAATATCCCACTGTCGCAAACAGATCAACTAGAAAAAAAAATCAATGATGAAATACTAGAAATGAACCAAATTTGAACAAATGGACTTCATAGATGTCTACAGAGTATTCCACCCCACAAAATCAGAATATACATTCTTCTCAGCTGCATACAGGTCATCTTCCAAAATAGACATATTCTAGCTCCCAGGACATGCTTAAGTAAATGCAAAGAAATTTAATTTATCCTTTTTATATTGTCACACCATAATGAAATAAAATTGGAGATCAATAGCAAAAGAAATACATAAATACATGGAAATTGAATAAATCCTTCCAAACAATCATGGGTCACAGATGAAATTAAAGAAGAAATTAGACAGTTTCTACAACTTAACAGTAATGCCATATTAGGATAACAGGCATAACAGGATTTACAGGATATAATAAAATTAGTTCTATGAGGGAGATTCATAGCAGTGAATGCAGTGAAGTGCCATATCAGAAAAATAAAGTGAGTGCAAATATATAACCTAATGCTGAACTTCAAGCTCCTAGAAAAAGAAGAGCAAGACAAACCCAAAGCTTGTACAAAGGAGGAAATTATAAGATCAGAGCAGAAATCAATGCCATGGAGACTAAGAAAACAGTCCTAATTTGACTGTCTCATTAGGAGATGACAATTCACAATTATTGTACACCAGTGTGCTTCTGACCAAGCATGTATTTGCATTTATCTCACTCTGAGAAGTAAAAGGATCCTAAAGTGGATACATGGGGCTTAAAAATCCTTCCATGCTTTTGCTTCTTCACCTTGAGATATTTATTTACCAACCACTGAGAACATCAATTATGTAATGTGGATGAAGGGCTGAATTTCTTTCATAGTAAATACCCAATTGCTTGACTCTTTCAAGTGTTTTGCTTTTGCTTTCCTTTCTCACTCCTACCAGTTTCTTAAGCCAGGTTCCCCCCCAAGAGTTCGCCAATGGAGAGTCATTTACTTCTGAGGGAGACCTGTATGGGATTAAAGGGAACAGGACAGAGAAAGGGACAAATATATATATATATATATATATTTTTTTTTTTTTTTTTTTTTTT